>PVJA010011895.1:0-32500 GCA_004027025.1 Myocastor coypus
GAAAGTGTTAATGTTTAATTGTTTGATCAATCTTATATACCTATATCTATTAATCTAAACTGATCTGATGATGAAAATATGTAATATAACTATTATTAAATTTAAATAATAAAAATATTAAATCAGGAAAAAAAAGAAATTATCAATAGAGTGAAAAGACAATCCACAAATTTCAAAACAATCTTAATAAGTACTCAGCAAAGGTCTCTAGAATTTATAAAGAACTAAAAAAAATTTAGGAACCCAAAATTTAAAGGCCCTGTCCCAAAATGGGCATCTGAGATGAACACACACTTCTCAGAGGAAGAAATACTAGAAGCTAAAAGATACATGAAGAAATGCTCCACATCACTAGCCATTCGTGAAATGCAAATTAAAACAACACTTAGATACCATCTCGCCCCAGAAAGAATGGCTATCATAAAGAAATCAACCAACAACAAATGTTGGAGAGGCTGTGGGAAAAAAGGAACCCTCCTCCACTGCTGGTGGGAATGCAGACTGGTGCAACCATTAGGGAAAGCAGTGTGGAGACTCCTTAAAAAACTAGAACTGGAAATCCCTTTCAATCCAGCTATCCCCCTACTGGGAATTTTCCCAGAAGAACTGAAAACATCATATCATAGTGATATCTGTGTCCCTATGTTTATAGCAGCACAATTTGTGATAGCCAATTGTTAGAAACAACCAAAATATCTGTCACCTGAGGAATGGATGAAAAAGATGTGGTGTTTCTATACAATGGAGTATTACTTAGCTATAAAAAATGATAAACTTGAAACCTTCCTATATAAGTGGATGCAACTTAAAGATAAACTCATAAGTGAAATAAACCAGACCCTTATGTGTAAATATCATATAGTCTGCATAGGATAAGAACTCAAAAGAAAAAGTAAAAATGGAAAGTTACAATATAGTTAAATGGAGAGTGAGAATTTAAGGATTAAACAACACAGAGAGAGCAAGGAGAAAAGTTAGGAAACATGGCAAGAGGAAAATCACACATTTATGTATACAAGATGGTTAAGTCAATGGTGCTAGATTCTTTATCAGGTTTTTGAAACTAGCAGTTAATTGGTAGAATTCTTGCCCTAACTATGTATGCTGATATATGTGAACTAAGCAACTACACTCAGAATAGCAATGTGTAGTACTAAATCCATGATTGGAATACCTATCATTCTGGTCTTCTAAGTGCATAATGTTTCTAATGTCATTATTGCTGCACTCTCACAAGTAGATGATTGTTAAAAAAAAAAAAAAGGTAATAAAAGAGAATAAGAGATAAGAAAAAAATGCCATAGGATTAACCTGCTACAATTTTGAATATAGTTAAGATTTCTAAAATTCTGTATAAAAATGTGTAACTGGTTTCTTTTCACATTCTATAAGGATTTATTAGAATATCAGTGATTGGGGCTGGGGAGATAGCTCCGAGGCACAAGTGCCTGCTGGGCAAGTGCAAGGTCGTGAGTTCGAACCCTGGTCCCACAAAAAAAAAAAGAATATCAGTGATTGATGGAAAATACCTGTTCCATGTTATGTCTAAAGCATTTGATATTCAGAAAGATAGTGATGTTAAGCTCAAGTGCCTATGTTATAAGATAATAATATCACTAAGCTTCTCTTCCGGAGTGTTAACAACTTAAGTTTACAAACCAAAAAATTAGAGGAAAAAAATGGACTATGAGGGTAGGCAATACTTTGACCCTAGCCCTTCAAGGTCAGTGAAGACTCAGGGCAGAAGAGAACCTGTGCTATAACATCCTATAACTCAGTAGTGTCCTAAATTTTCTCTTCAAGAAGATTATGGGGCCACAGAGGAAAGGGATCAGTGATGTATAGTGTGCCTAAGGAGAGCCATCTAGAGATAAAACATTCTCTCAGGCTTTCCCAGAGAGCAAACTGGTGGATCAATGGCCATGACTCATCCAGATGGCTGAAACTGACAAAAGATCTACAAAATTCTGTACATGATTCCAGCATAAATCCTAAGGGGATTTGACTGACCTTGTCAGATATAAAAATTACATTTTTTGTTATATAGTTCTTGCTTTAACTTGGTTTTAACCATTCAACAGGAAAGTCTAACCACAAGGTATAAAAATTAAAGCCATATTAATATACTCAGCTGTAAAAAGCTCAAGTCAACAGCTTCTGACATTGCCAGTTCTGCTGATAACCCACTACTATTATGGACTACTGGGCTCTATATACAGCTACTTTCTCTTAGTTCAATGGGAACAAAGATTTGTACTAATAGTGTTTAGAAAAGATATGTCTGCATCCTGTACTCTGAACAACTACTGTGAAGGCAACAATATGCAATGTATTAATTATTGTAACGGTCTTGCTAACCTGTTTCGAAACTCATTGTTATTTCTTTCACATTAAAATTAATAAAGTAAAAAACATAAGAAGGAAAAATTAGAGAAAAAACAATAAAATTCAACCTCTTGTCAAGTTAAAACTAGGTATAAAAGAAGCACACTTTAGCATCATAAAGGCTACATAAGAAAAGAAAATTTGGGGCTGGGGAAATAGCTCCGAGGCACAAGTGCCTGCTGGGCAAGTGCAAGGTCGTGAGTTCGAACCCCGGTCCCCAAAAAAAAAAAAAGAAAAGAAAATTTGGGCAACCAAATTCAATACGAGTAGGTGAGTTGTCACTGTCCACAGATGACATAATCCTCCATGCAGACACTCAAGGACTCTACTCAAAACACTCTCAAAACAAATACATGAATATGGCGAAGTAGGATACAAATCAACATATGAAAATAGTAACATTGCTTCATTACATATGTAACATGTATGTAATGTATATGTGTGTGCATGATTATAGCAAGTTACCTGAAAATCAGCAATTCCATTTTCAGTAGCTAACAACTAAGACACTTAGGAATAAAATCAACAAAAGAGCCAAAGATCTCTGCAATTGAAATTATAAAACCTTGATTAAAAGACACAAAAAATGAAAAGACGTATCGTGTTCATGAGCTGTAAAAATCAATATTGTTAAAATGTTTATACTATCCAAGCAATCTGTAGATTCAATACAATTCTCATAAAAATATTAACTACCTTTTTCAGAGAAGTAAATAAAATCTTAAAATTCAAACGGCACCACAAAGGGCACCAAATAGTGAAAGCAATACTAATCAAAAGGAGGAATTACATACCTGACTTCAAAATACATGGCCAAGCTATAAGAATTAGAACCGCAAAGCTGGGGAGATAACTCACTGGTCTAAGCGCCTGCCTGGCAAGCACAACGTCCTGAGTTCGATCCCCAGTACTGCATGCCATGATGGCCCTGGAATCCCGGGCACCCAGTGCCAGCCCCAAAACTGGGCATGGTGGCACATGCCTGTAATCCCAGACCTGGGGAAGCTAAGACAGGAGGATCAGTACAAGTCAGAGCTTTGAGATCCTGTACCAAATAAATTAAAGTTTAGAAAGAATTGAAATTATATCAACATAAAGACAGACCAATGCAACAGAATAGGGCACCATGAAAAAAATAGAGACCCCCAAAATCTGGGTAGAATTCCATGGCATATGACTGTGACAAAAGGTTTGGGCCTGACCGTGTCTGCTGGAACACACGCCCTTCCTGGCTACTCTTTGTCCATTCATTCTGAGTGTGCCAACTGGATTTAAAACAAACCTGGGCTTGGAGTGCCCTTTGATACCAAAAGAATGACAAACACTATTAACTTGTGGTAAACATCTACACCCAGATGGTTTGTTTATAAGCACGCATTAGAGAAATGACAATCTCTTCAAAGCAATGACAAATTAGATATACACATGCATAAAAATGAAATCAGCATTCTGTCATTCTGTCCCAAAATAAAATCTAAATCAACAGTTTTCAACCTGTGGGTCGTGACCCTGGCGGGGGCCGAACAACCAAAACACAGGGGTTGCCTAAAGTTATTGGAAAATGTTATTTATTTGGAATTACAGTTTTGAAGTAGCCACCAAAACTATTTTTTGGTTTGGGGTCACCGCAACATTGCAGGGTCACGGCATTAGAAAGGTTGAGAACCACTGATCTAAATGGATTAAAGATTTAAACATGTAGGGCCAGCAAGATAGCTCAGTGGTCTAAATCGCCTGCTTAGGCAAGCTTGAGCAACTGCAGGGATGGCGTTTCAATCCCAGGCACCACATGCTGCACCAGCCCAGCCCCCAGGACAGGCTGAGCTGGCCATAACATAAATAAATATAGTTTTGGTTTTTTTCTTAAATAAACACAGACAAAAAAAAATCTATGTTCAGAAAGGCTTAAACATGAGACTTAAAACTACCGAAAGGAAACCTAGACTAAATGCTTTAAGAGGCTGGAGTGGGCAGCAGTTCTGTTTGTTTGGCTTTTTTTAATGAGACCCCCCAACAGAGGCCAGGGAGATAGCTCTTGAGGGCATAATGGCCTGAGTTCCATCTCTGGTTCCACACACAAAAAAAAAAAAAGACCCCCAACAGTATGGGGGAAAAAGGCAAAAACTACATATCTGGCAGGAGGTTAAGGTCTAGAATACACAAGAAATGCCAACAGTTCACTAGCAAAGGAAAGGAAAGCAGGAGGGAGACAGGAAAGGACTCAGGAAGGGAAAAAAGAGAGGCAGGATGAGGAGGGGAAGCCCAAATACTTGAGCTAAGAATGAGCCATGCATCTGAAGAGACACCTCTCAGGAGGTGCACCAATGTCAGACATTTAAAAAATGCTCGACATCACCAGTCCCTGGGGAGTTGCAAGCCGACAGGGACATATCAGCCGACCCCACTTAGAATGGCTATTGCCAAAAGATAAAAGATTATAGGAACTGTGAATAAAGCCAGCAAGGATGTGGGAAAGAAGCCAGCCTGACACACTGCTAATGGGAATGTGACTAGAGCCACTCCAGAGAGCAGGAGAGAGTGTCCCAGGAAATGGAAACTAGACCTGCCAAGTGATCCAGCAGACTCACTGCCCGGTCCATGCTCAAAAGAAGTGACATCAGGACTCTTGGGGTTGTAGCTGCACTACTGGTAACAGCCAAGAGAAGGAGAAGAACGAAGCATCCCTTATGGATGAATGGATGCCGGGAGCACAGTCCACTCGCGGGATGGAATAGTACCCAGGCCAAATGCAGCGTGAAACTCCATCACATAGGACCGTGTGGAGAGGCCTAGAGGTCGTTCTAGGAGTTGGACAAAGCCAGGCACACAAAGATGGGTCCTGCATGACCTGCTGCTGCCCATGTGACAGGGACAAAGTTGCTCTCGTGGGAACTGAGGCTAGAACAGGCTGAGAGGAGGAGGAGAAGGAGGATGAGGATGAAGACGAGGACAAGGAGGACGAGGAGGACGAGGAGGAGGAGAAGCAGGGTAGGAAGGGGAGGGCCTATCAGTGGGAAGGAAGCCAGAGAAGAAAACCGAGGGCTGGTGTCCACTGCGTACTGGGTGGCTATTTCTTTAGAAAGCCACAAAGTGGACTTTTTCATCACAAGGCAATAGTGAGCATAGGGGGGGTGCGATATGCCTACTGTAATTTCAGCACTACACAGGTAGTCACAAATTGAAATTGCCCATACTAACCCCAAAACAAAGTGATAGCCAAAATAAAAATTATTGGGGAGACTGCCATATGATCTGGGGGTCACACAGGGGAGGCATATTTAGGGAGACTGTTTTGGGGAGCTTCTAGAGTTACAAAAGGAACTTAGAATGTAGATGGAGGAAGGGCAGGGTTGGGAACCAGGACAGAGCCAGGGACACTGTCCACATACAAACACAAATGCACACTCAAGTGGATCCTTGGTTTCCCCCTTTCACATACAAAACACCACATGTGCTGTTTGTTCACTGCTGTGTGCGAGTTTCTTTTTCCTCTTAAATCAGCTTTTGTGCCTTTCGATGGCTACCTCATTCTCTCCATTGTGCTGCCCTACAGCAGGACCTCAGCAGTCCTTCATTGACTATGTCCAGACTGTCTTTGTGACCAAGGATGCTAGCAGAGTGACTAGGCAGGTCTCGCTCCTGTCCTCTGAATGAAAGAGTACCCACACCAGACAGGAGGGCAGCGGATGAAAAGGTATTATGTGGCTCACAGTCCTCCAGAGAAACAGAATGAGAGAAAGACATGGGCAGAGACAGTGAGAAAGAGACTAATTTAGAGAATTACTCAACTTTACGGGTGGGAGAGTCTTGTACAGAAGCAGCAGGAAAATTAGGCAGACACTGATGTTTCCATCTTGAGACAAAGGAAACCTCCAACTTTCTGTTGTTGTTTCGGTTTGAACTTTTAGTACAGGGTCTCACTGCACAGATCGAACTCGTAGTGACCCTCCTGTTTGCAGCCTGCCCAGCACTGGGATTATAGGCACGCACCACCAAACCCAGTCTCAATTGCCATCTCAGCACAACTGGGGGTGGAGCAGGCACTGTGGTGCTAGGGATCGAACCCCAGTCCCTGTGTTTCACCTAAGCAGGCACTTTAGTCCGCTGAGCTATCTAGCTAGCCCCGAAAGCTCCATTTTTGTTCTTAGTGCCTTCAGCTGACTGGATGAGACCCACCTGGGTCACCAACAGTCCTCTCTTTAATGTCAACTAGCATGAACCCCAGGTACAAAATACCTTCCAATCAACACCTAGATGGGTGTTTGATTAAACGACTGGGTAAATGACACCCGAAGTCACCTAGCAGAGGTGTCACTTGTCATTTTGCTAATTTGTGCTAGGTTCCTTTGTAGAGCTAGACAGCTCTGGCAACATGGACTGTGCTACTTTTCCATATTCTGTTGAGTGAGTCGGGTGAGTTTCTGCTTCCATACACATTTATATTTTCTTTGACATCCTTAGCATAATGCCTGAGGTCTGAGTCTCAATGTGTTTCCGTGGCTACACTATCTATTAAATAAGCTCTCCTCCGTTGATTCGCCATGTCACCAGCTTCCTTTGTGCATTCCGTGTCTACTTCTGGGCTTCTCCGTTTTTTATTTCAATGTGTTAATTCCTGCATCCGTACACTCCACTGTTTTAATTATTGCAACTTTCAAATTTCACTTCATATAAATAGCGAGTGGCACATTTAGAAAGATCATTCTGATGTCATTGGAAATGGAAGAGAGGAGAGGCTGAGGGCAGGGAGGAGAGCCTCCTGCGGCTACAGATTTTCCTCCAGACAGTGCACAAGCTCGGCAGTGGGGACACGGAGGCCTGGACAGACCTGTGAGATTCTGAGGAGCGGTGGCCGGCATAAAGGGAGACCACATGGGCAGAGCCCACCCAAGCCCCGCTGTAAGAAGACTGGCCCGCTGCCTTACCTAGTGCATAAGGGAGGAGGAAGGGCTTCGTAGGCTCATGGTTCAGAGAGTCAGCCCCTGGCTAACCAGCTCCAAGGCAGGAGCGTCACAGCAGAGCACCAGGCGGAGCAAATCTGCACTGGGAGTTGAAGCCAGGGAGCAGAGCAGTGAGCGGAGCAGAGAGGAAGGGACGAGGCATCGGATCCAGTCCTCAACACCGCACCACCATGAGCCACGCAGACACAGCCAGTGCACATCGCCAGCCCTTGGGCCAATCAAGCGGCCATAAACCCAGCTGGACCCTAACTCCTTTCCTCTCCAGCACAGCTTGCAGGCTGAGACACGGGGCAACTATAGCAGAGGAATTCTGTCAAGCAGCCACCATGGGACATCTGTTCAAAGAGGGCCCCTGGTTGAGGGACAGAAGCCCCCTGCCACTCCCTGCCAGCTGTGGGTGCCAACCTGCCTGCACATTGGCCTCACCTGGCAATGGTCCCCAGCCCAGAGCCTCTGGCCTTGTTTAGAGGCACGGCCTGGGCAGGATGCAAAGCCCCAGGTGACTCCCCTAGACGGCGAAGGAGAAAACCGCATGAACATGGAGGGCAGCCAGTTCTCTCCACTGCCCTGTACAGACGTTGAGTACCTCTACAGGCTGGGGAGGGGAGGGGGAGGGGAGTGGAGGGGAGGGCAAGGGAAGCCTTGGGCAACCACGTCTTAGAAAACAAAGAATAGGCTGGACCCCACCATTCGGGGGTCCTGCCTGTCCTCAGAGCCCTATGGCATCCGCACTGTGACTCCCCACCTCAGCCACCTCCCCACCCCTACCCTAACCCCATCGACCAAGTAGGCTCTGACACTTTAATTAGGTTAATGAGCTTGGGCCCCTGGGTGTGGAGCACGCTTCCCGGCCTGATTACCCACTTGTCTGTCAAGAGAAGTCAATTTGCCCCATGCTAAGAAACACCCCCATAACCTTGGTGCTATAACACCACAAAGGCTCATGTCTCCCTGGGCAGCTGGCCCTGACAGCCAGACTCAGGCTGGCACCGCCGCCGCCGCCACCGCCACCACCACCACCACCGGCTGGAGAACCTGCTATCAGCCAGGACAGAGGAAGGAAGGACTGGGGCTCGCTAGAAATGAAATGCATCCGCTCTGCTCGCCCTTCATCCACCAAAGCAAGACATGTGGCCACATCAAACTGCAGAGGGGCCGGGAAGTACGACCCCACCCTGCCCGAAGAGATACTCAGGTTGCAGAACCGCCTCCCCCCCCCCCAGTGGCCACCTCCCACAGATGGCACCAGACAACAGCGGGTCCCATCTGGCGACCTCATCCCCTCCATCAGCCCTTTGCAAAGACAAACACTGATCGCCTTACCTGCCTGGCTGCCTCTCTGCAGGAGCCTCAGGTGGTATCTCAGGGAAGGTGGTGGCCTCCTGTGCCCCTAGCACACAGCAGCTGGCCAGGGCCCAGGCAGGCCTGGGCTTGCATCTGTCCAACTCGGGCTCAGCTGCCTCGGACTCCAGGCGGCTGATTTCCTCTATGGCTTCACTCCAGTGGGCTGGGGATGAAAGGCCCGGGAGTGCAGCCGCTGCCCAGCAAGTGGCTTCTGAGCCAGGGTGGCGAGGACAGAGGCCGTCAGAGGCTGCTGGGACTCAGTCTTCCTTCAAAGGCTACATTCAGTGCGGAGCCAGCAGGAAGCCAGCCGGCCCACATTTGAGGCACTGCCTCAGAAACTACAGAAGAGCCCACACAGCTTCTTATCCTCTTCCACTGGCAGTGAGCTAGCAGCCTCAGCTTACTTACCCTCCCACCTGGCCTGCAGGCCCTCCCTGCCTGGTTCCCCCACCCCCACCCTCCAGGTTCCTCTTAGAAGGCCCTGCCCCTCCCAGAGGCAGGAGGATCACCATGAGTTCAAAGCTAGCTTGAACTGCATAGCAAGACCCTGTCTCAAACAACAAAATGGAAAACCAAAACAAAATCAGGCATAGTTTTCAGGGTTCCTAGCTTTTTAATAGTTTATTTTAGTATTTATACTGCCCAGCAGTGGTGCCACACACTTATAACCTCAGCTCTCAGGAAGCTGAAATGGGAGGATCATTGTGGAGTTCAAGGACAGCCTAAACCACATAGTAAGACCCTGACTCAAAAACAAAAATCATATTGAATGTTAATACACAATATAGTATGTATTATATAGCATTAACATGCACTAAGTATTAAGAGTGAATATAATAATGGAGCTCATCCTGACCCACAGCCAGGGAGAACTTCTAAACCCAGAGTCCTGCAGCTGTTTCAGCACTGTCTCCCCTCACCATGAGACAAGGGCTCTCCTACCTGGGTACCCCAAGGCAGTGCTACAAGCTGCCCTTCCTAGCACCCTTCCCACCTGAAGCACACACAAAAGCCAAGCCACAGGTGGCCAGAGCTTTCTCTACTGCCTGGGAATCCACAGGTCTCTAGCACCCAGCAGAACTCTGGAGCCTCGGACCTCTAGGACACTCCCCTCCTCAGGCAATGTCATCTGCAGGGAAGAGGATGCCCAGACTCCTTGAAAGGGCCCTCCTGTCCTGGGAGAGAGGGGCCAGAGGCCTGCACACGCCCAGCGCAGGGTGGAGCATTCTGCAGACACGAGGTTGGGGCCTGCAGGTGGGGTGCTCGGGGCAGGGGCACCCTCTGGGCAGAGGCAAAACTCAGACCTCAGAAGCCAGGCTCCTGTGTGCACATGCGCACACACGCACAGTTGCACACCGTGCAAACCCATACATACGCACACACGCGTGCACCACACACACTCACCCCAGGGTTGTTCTGCAGGCTTCGCAGCACTTTGAGCAATGACAAAGGCCTGGGGCCTTAACAAGGAGGGGAGTAACCACTTTATCCATTTTCCCTGGCCTGAGACCAGCCAGGAAGATGGAAGCAACAGGGCAGCTGGCGCCCTCTGGTGGACAGCGACTTCTCAGGCCTCATTCTACGGAGCTGCATATCTGGGTGCCCAGGTTTGCAGCACCCTGGAGGACACTGAGATGGGCAGCTGCCATCCTGTCCCTCGAGATACTCACAGCCTCAGATCCCTGCCTCCCCCAGCCGAGAGCCCTTCTGCCGGCTGTCCGCAATGGGAGGTCCACCCCCTGATCCTGCACAGGTTCAGAGCCAACCTCTCAGTTCACGTTCTGGGAATTTGAATTCCTCTCTGTACACCCCGTGTAAGAATGTTTGTATCCTTTTTTTTTTTTTTTTTTGGGGGGGGTCCCCTTTCAAAAGTCTTCAGACAAGCAGTACAAAATGTGGGAGGCTCTTCTCTGTCTTGTTTTTGCAACCTCGCTGAGGATTATTCTCTGTGGTGAATGAACAGGGCTGTGTCTTTCTTTTTGAAAATCGATATACCCACATGGACGTGCTCCAGGCAGATGGGCATGAAGGGGTCACCAGGCCTCTGGTCCTAGGGATGCACTGCAGCGGGCCTCCTTGCGTGGACCTCCTTTCACGTCCACAGGAGTGCCAGGTCCCTGAAAAGGTGCTTGAGACTTTGACCAGAGTTGTCATACCCTGCCCCGTTGCACTGCTGTGTTGTATGTTATGAGTCGGTGCTAAAAGAAACAACAAGAAGACCCAATGAAGGTAGCTCAGAGGACTCACTGAGATTCGTCCCTCAGTGAGCACAGAACCCCAGAAGCAACTCAGCTTTATTTCGGGCTAGTGAACATGATCTCGTGCATAATCGCTTTAGCAAAGGAGGGCCATGTGCATAGTCACGAACGTGACCACGATCTCTATTGACGTCCACCCTTTCCTTATTACCAGGTCCATACAGATGTTAACCATTAACATTCCAAGCAAGAGAGGGAGCAACAAGCAGGGAGCCCACAGGTGAAGCTGCTATCTATCACCTGGAGTCCCAGCTTTCCGGGACTCCCCTATCCCAGCTTTCTGGGATTTTCAGTAACAGACCACAGCTGTCCCTGGGCTTTGTTCATTGCACTCCATTTCTTGAGATGCTAATTAGGCTACCATGCTGTACCAGCTACTGCCCCCTCCACTAACAGGAAGTGGACCTGGGACTTCCAGACTCCAAAGCTGAGGCTGTCTCCATGGTAGCCTATGTACCCTAGCCAGCCACCCAAATCATGACCAGGATTCTGACAAACAAGGGCCAGCAAATCTTGCCAGCCACAGCTGGAGCAGCATGTCTAGGGCAGGAGGGCTGACACTCAGGGTATAATGTCCATCCAGCCAAAACGCAGAGCTCCTGCACACCTGGGCTCAGGGTGGGTCCTGAAGAATGCTTCCCTCATCTCCCAAAGGGGGCAGAGAAAGGGCCTCTGACACTCGGGTCTTCACAGCCCTGGCACCTCCTTCAGCCACTGTGGCAACCAGATTTTTGCCATTGTCACAAACAACATTTTGATTCTGAGGTTTTGGCCCATGGCTGGCTGGCTCCATTGCCGTGGGCCCGTGCAAGGCAGAACATTGTGGAAGTAAGGCCTGGAGGGGCAGAGCTGCTCGTTCCATGCGACTGGGGAGCAGAGGGAAACAATGGACTCCCCTACCAGGTGATGGCTCCATGACCTACCCTCCTCACCAGGCCAGTTGTGCTGGACCTGGGATGTCCCCCAGGAAGCTGGTGTGTTCCAAGGTGGGGCTGTTAGAGCTAACTGGACCATAGGGTGCTGGACTCAGCAGGGGCTCACGGGGGCCGGGGAGACAGCTCGGCCGCATAAGCACCTGCCTAGCAGGGCGTTCACCCACTGAATCCAGAAGAACAGTCTAGGAAGTGGAGTCTATAGAGCAGAGGTGGGTCACAGGGGCGTGACCTGGGAGGGTCTGTGTCTCTCCTCAATTCCTCCCTCTCTTCCTGGCTGCCAGGGGACGAGCTGTTCCCCACTGGACCCCTCTGCCTTACTGTTTTTGCCTCAGGGCCAATCATGCACTGAAACCATGAACCCCAAATAAGCCTCCCTCCTGCAAGCCCTGAGCTCGGGTATTGGGTCCCAGCACCAAGACAGCGACGGAGGTAAACCCCACCCCCACAGAACATGCAGCTGTGACCTCATTGCCCAGCCATCCTCCCGAAGCCAGCCTCTGGACATGGGAGTCTTCTGGGGACCAGGATCTGGCCTGGCCTGTATGTCCATCTGACTCCAGCCTCAGGGGTTCCAGGTGTCAAAAAATCCAGCTGGTTCCCTGATGTCTGAAAAAATGGGGTAGAGGTAGAGCCTTTGAAAGCCATCTGGGTGGCTCCCGGAAAGGGCCACGTCATGAGCACAGGGTGAAGCCAGGTGACAACACTGCCATGCTTTCCCTTCATGACACTATACTGGCAGCCCTTGGTGACCTTGCCCTAGGAACTCAAGGGTGACTTCCCAATGCTCCTTGAGTTATAGAGCAAAACCAATTTAAAAAATAACTAGAATGGGGCTTGAGAGATAGCTCAGCAGTCTAAGCGTCTGCCTGGCAAGTGCAAGGACCCAAGTTCAATCCCCAGAACCCCCAGCATGCCATCCCTTTGCTGTGGAGGCTGAGACAGGAGGATCACTACAATTCTGAGCTGCATAGCAAGACCCTGTAACAAATAAGCACATTTAAAAAAATAAATAAAGGGTCCTTTCACTTTCTGTGTCTATGACTAATGCCTGAAGAAATCACTGTTTTTGTTTTTGTTTTTGTTTTGGTGGGACCAGGGTTTGAACTCACGACCTTGCACTTGCCCAGCAGGCACTTGTGCCTCGGAGCTATCTCCCCAGCCCCGAACTTTTTGTTTATTTATTTTTATGGCCGGCTCAGCCACCCCTGAAGGCAGGGCTGGTGCAGCATGTGGTGCTGGGGATCAAACCGCGGTCCCTACAGCCGCCCAAGCTTTCCTAAGCAGGGGCTTTAGACCACTGAGCCATCCTGCCGGGCCCAGAAATCACTTTAAATGGAAAGGTTTCTTTTGGCTCACAGTTTGAGCCTAGAGTCCCATGGCCCTGTCACTTTGGCCCTGCAGGGGCGCAGCATGCATACCAAACAACACAGTCTGGAGGCCTGTCCAGCAGTGGAGCCAGGAAGGAAAAGCAGTAGGGCAGGTCCCAGCATCCCCTGTGAGGGCACAACCTGGAGCCTCAGCTCCGCCCCCAGGTTCCACCACCTAAGCTGTCCTTCCCACAGTGCTGGGGATGGGAGCCTCTGGGGGGCATTTCAAGTGCAAATTGTGGCAGAAGGCCCCTTCTGCAACATTTGCAACCCAAGTGGTCAACCCAGCAGGTAGCTACTTTCTTCTTGTGAGAGCAGATTCTTGGAGAGCTTGGACAGCTTGCTTTGGAGGAAGTGGGTGAGACAAGCTCTTGCCATGTATCTCAGGTTGGCCTTTAGTTCTGGCTGGCCTTGAACTCATTGTGTAGCTCAGGCTGGCTTTGAACTTCCGGTGATCCTCCTGTCTTAGCCTTCTGAGTTCTGGGATACAGGAGTGGGCCACCACACACACTCATTTTGGACATATGTCCAATGCAGAGGAAATTATCTCTCAATCAGATGAAAAAGCAGTAGGTCTCTGTTCCTTACGTAACGCGTATGAAATTTTTTTTTGCATAAGAAATCATTCTTCATTCTTAGATGAGACACCAGGCGTGGGGCCCATGTCTGTAATCCCAGCACTCAAAAGGCTAAGGCAGGAGGATCTCAAGTTCCAGGCCAGCCTGGGCTACAAAATGAGCCCAAGTCCAGCTTAAATTATATAGCAAAGCCTTGACTCAAAAACAAAAACAAAAACAAATAATAGATAAATAAGAAAACTCTTGTGTCTAACATTCCTACTGACTTTATGTCTAAGGGTGAAGTAATGAGATGCATGGGAATTGTTTCAAAATAACATGAAGGAAGAGATCAAATGAAATTGGCCAGATCTTGGTATTTGCCACAGCTGGGCTGGAGAGGCACAGGGCCTTGTTCATTTCGCACCTGTCTGCTTCTGCATCTGTCTAGAGTTTTCTATAATAGGGGGAGGAGGAAGAAGAGAAAGAAGAGAAAGAAGAGGAGGAGGAAGAGGAGGAGGAGGAGGAGGAGGAGGAGGAGGAGGAGGAGCTCCCAGAAAGCTTGGTGAAAGCTCAGCCCCCACAGTGCCCAGCCTGAGATGACTGTCAGGGCCCGAACTCTTCCCATTAAATTTCCAGAGAGCAGCAGTTGCAGACTGCCTAGGGCTGTAAGGCTGAGGGCAGAGGGAGACAAAGGAGACAGCAGAAAACCCCCAGAAGCCCCTGCGAAGGAGTCTCTGTTTGTTATCCCCAGCGTGTGGCTACGCTGGCCCCGAGGGCACCCACAGATGACCCGCCTGGGGGGCAGCCTGTTCATTCCAAGCAGTCACTGTCTGTGTCACTATAGCAGACGTAGCAGCCTGGAGGCGCAGAGCAGGTCCTATCTTTATTAAAATCTCTCCTGCACATGATGTTCCCAATCTGGCTCTTTATTCCTGGTCTCTGGAGGCACACAGGTTCTTACAAGTGTCTCTGAGGTCAAGCAAGTGAGAGGACTTGGTCCCTGTCCTGAAGCCCCACCCACTCCACCTGAGGTCCCCAAAGTGGAGGTGCTGGCTGGAAGCTTTCAGCATGGCCAGCAGACACGGTGGTCACTGGCCAATGCTCTGGCAGGCCCACAACTCAGCAAATGGCCAAGTGTCACCATGCTCTACTGGAGCTTGTCCCTGCTAACATGGCTTTCATGTTTGTTCCACGGGGACCCAGTCTGACAATGGTGGCCCCGGGGCTTCCAGGACTATGTGGGTCCTCAGCTTGCACCCAAAGCCCTGGCCCCCTTGTTGGCTTTACTTAGTGGGGATCTAGGTCTGGATATTTTTTAGTTTATAAGATTTATGCTTCTGTTTGGGTTTGTTTGCTTTAAGACAGGGTCCTGCTAGGCAGTGCAGGCTAGCCTTGCACTACTGGGCCCAGCCTACCCTTAAATTCACAGTGATCCTCCTGCCTCAGCCTCCCAAGTGCTGGGATGATAGGCATGTGCCACTATGCTCAGCCTTCTACTTCTTAAGAAGAAAAACAAATAATTTGAAAAGGACCAACTTTGATATGTGGAAAGTACAGAAAATATGGCCCAGAAGGATATGGAACTGGCTGGACTATAACACGATCACTATATTGGAACACAGCAGATTCTAAAACTTTAAATGTCTCCCTACCCTACAAGCACATACAGTAGAAATGAAATGCATACATCCAAATAGACTTGTGCACTGATGGTTGTGGCAGTTCTCTTTGTAGAACCCCAAAGGGAAGACAACTCACGTGTCCATCTAAGACTGAACTGAATAGTTCATAGTACGTAATAGTATGCAGCAGGCCATGGAGATAGCTCAGCGGTGTAAGCGCCTGCCAGGGCAAGTGCAAGAACCTGGCTTTGATCCCCCATACCACACGCCCATGCCAGCCTGACCTATCATAGGCAGAGCCAGCCACCGAAACCAGGTGTGATAGCACATGCCTGTAATCCCAGCCCTGGGGAGGCTGAAACAGGAGGATCACTAAGAGTCTGAGCTGTATAATGAGACCCTGTGCCAAATATATACAATTTTTTAAGACAAGCAGTATGTAGCAATAAAAATGACAACCTATTGATATATGCAACAGTACAGATGAATCTCAAAATAACTGAATGAAAGGAGTCAAATAGAAAGGAAACAGTGTAGGATTCCGTTGTGTGTAACTTCACACTAAACCATTGTGACAGAAAGCAGATCAGTGCTGGAGTTTGGTGACAAGGATGCATTGACTACCGTGCTTGGGATGCTGGCTCCCATGTGAGCTAAACTCTACCAACCATACCACTTGCATACATGCAGTTTCCATTCATTCTATCTTAGCAAATTTATAAGGAAAAAAAAAAAAAAAAAAAAAGATAAAAGGAAGAGAACAGGTTTTAACAAGATGCAGTCCAGAAAAGGGAAAGACAACTGCAGCTTTCTCAAGGCCTCCCACGATGACCCCGCAGAGCCAGGCAGATGCCAGCCTCAACCCCAAATGTGAGGTCTTCTGTTTCCTAAGTTTCCACTTACATCTACAGCTGAGTCTTTCCTGCGTCTCGCCGTCCACCCCAATGGCTGAGGTGGACCACGCCGCCTCTGCTCATCACAAACAACTCCACTACTACGGGCCACCAGGAGAGCTTCAGCTGTTTTGATTTCTTGAAAGCAAAAGGACACAAAGCAAACTGGGCCTCCTCCCCACCTCCCTCCATCCTGCCTCACCTGCAGATGTGAAGGCTGGAGCCACGAGCCTGAGGAGAGGGACACTCAGCCACACAGATGCCCCTGCCTAACTAATGTCAGGCTTCCTGCTCTTTGGGGGAAATAAATCCCTGTTGTGAAGCCAGTCTACACCGCCACCTTATTGTGTTGCTTTTGTTTTTTAATCCTTTATTTATTTATTTATTTATTTATTCATTTATTTATTTATTTGGTACCAGGTCCTGTCTCAGCCTCCCCAGCCCTGGGATTACAAGCATGTGCCGCCACACCTGGTTTTGGTGGCTGGCAGCACAGCATACTGTACTTCAGGTCGAACCTGGGTCCTTGAGCTTGCTAGGCAGGCACTTAGACCCCAAGCTATCTCCCCAGCCCCCTGTAAACCTTATTTTTTATAGATGAGTGCATCCCAAATTCACCCATTCCAAAAGGAGCAGGTGGAGGGCAGCTGAGGAAGCAGGAAAGGCAGATGCAGCCAAGAGAAGTTGAGCGTTTTAGTTAGTATTCCTGGGGTCGGGCTTAAAGGAGAGGTTTAATTTAGTTCCTGGTTCAGGGGCTTCAGTTTGCAAAGCTCCAAGACAGGGACATAATGGAGAGAAAGAAGGAAGGGCAAGGCAGTACCCAAGGTCACCTCTCTGTGACCTACCTGGACACACCCAGGAATGTGCCTCACTAAGCCCATCGGCACCTCGAAAGCCAACCAAGATGCCCAATAAATGTCACTCTCAGTGAGAAGGAAGAATGGCCAGGCAGAGGACCAAGAGCAGGAGGAGCCAAAGAGGGGGCTGGGTCTGAACACCACCAAGTGCTCCAAGGCCCTGCTTTTGCAACAGGAACTGTGAGGGAAAGGGGCCATCGCAGGATGGCCTCTCATCATGGCCCGTTGAGTCCTGATGTGAAAATAATATCCTCTCTGAGCGGTGAATCGTAATCTGCATGGGAGTCTCTAAGCATAAGAGCGACTCTAACAAACATAGCAATAGGCTTTGATTGATCCCTCACCAGGTTCCAAGCACTTCACTTGCTAAGCACTCTGCAGATAGCATCTGATTTAGAAATCCCAGCAACACTATGGAGCGGTATTCCTGTTTACAAATGAAGAAGCAGAAGCCCAGGGAGGCTACAAGACTGGCCTCCATTCCATAGCGGGTGAGCAGCAGAGCCGCGCAAGAGGATAGCACGTTCAGTTCTTGGGGTCCCTCCCATGGGAGAAGTCACTTCGCTGCTGCCTTTGATGGAGCTGAAGAAGTTTACGAAATCCTTAAGGTCAAGTTTCCCATTTTGGCTGTTATTTCTTAAGATCGCCAGCCCGATTATTCTTCCAAAAGCCCCTGCGCAGCAGCCCTCGCCCCCTTATGCTTGTCACCCTGACCCTGGCGAAGCCATAAGGGCAAGAAAGTGGGATTAGCTGGGACCGTGCTGGCAGAGAGGGCGATAAACCACCCCAGACTGCCTGAGCCCGTAGAACCCAATATTCTTGTCCACTACTAGTGTCACTTTCTGAATAATACCTTTATTATTCAGCATTTAGTGCTCTTTTTGTAATGTATGAAGGCAACCGCTCCACACTGCCTTGGGTGGGTACTATTATAATCTCATCTACATTGGACCACCACAGCCTGCCTCAGCTCACACTGCAAGGGCAACAGCCTTTAGGCAAAAGCGTCTCCTGCTCTTCTCCTGCTGGAGTCTTGGGACAGAAAACAAGCCTCAGAGCCTCTCAGGTCCACAGTGGTGCCCCTTGTGGCGCTAGGCACTTCCTGCTCTGCCCCCTGCCCCACAGCGCCATCAGGACTGGGGGGCACAGCCAGCTCCTCCAAGACTTTCCCATGCCTGTAAGAAGACTCCCCTTCTGCTCCACACCTGTCATCAAATACACCCTCCCATGTGAGCAGTTGTTCAAATACTGACGAAATTGAAATTCAATAAGCCCAGGGAAAATATTTTATATTGTGAAGATCAAATTCAGTCTATAAAAAAGCACTGAAAAAATACAAAGCTATTTGACGGGGATTAATAGAAAAACGGCATCTCAAAGTCCAAACAAATGCTCCCAGAACCTTCCAGAAGGCAGACCCCTCTCTGTGGCAGCCACCAGAGTGTGTCACATGCTGCCCGTCACGTCCTCTCTTCTGACCACTACAAATCCCACACAAAATTCCCCCCAGTCTCCTTGCCCCAAGGAAGGATGATATCTCTGTCACAACGTGCTCGCTCTAAGCCTCTAATCCCCCACAAGCTATGGAGACCCCAGGGTTTTTATTACCTCAGCAGAGTCTTGGGCTCCCCCATGCCATCACCTTAGTTTTGGTCAATTGCTTCAGAATCAAAACCTAATGTAAAAGACACAATTTGAGTTCCTCAGTTTCTAGGGCCTTGTAGCAGTAGACGCTCACATTCAGTCCTCCCACAAGTGGTCTCTCTGGGTTCTTTAGACCTGGATCTGATTCTAAGAACTGGAAACCATGCATAAACCTGCAGTATAACCGGGTGTGGTGGCTCATGCCTGTAATCCCAGCACATTAGAGGCCAAGATAGGAGGATCACAAGTTCCAGCCCAGACTGGGCCATATAGTAAGACTCATTCCCCCACCTCCTCAAAAATGAAACTACAACAACTCACATTTGGGGTTCCAGTGCAGTCTGCACACCTCAGCAGCCTGGCCCATTGGGGTGGCTGAAGGGCCTGAGCATGGGAGGAGAAGCTCTCTTCACTGCTGTGACTGGAGAAGCCCCTGGCCCCTGGGCTTCCAGCTCCCAGTCCTTCAGGGCAACTTTGCTTTTCAGAAACCCAGGCTCCAATCCTACACAGCACAGATGCCAGAACCATCGCATGCCTTCTCCCTCAGCCGGCATCAGACATTGCCACTCGGCCATCACCGGCAGGGCCGACACCACAGAACAGGACAAACCCTGGGAAGGACTGGTGGGTGCAGCAATGGCTCCCCAAAGCTGTACTGACCTGCTATAGCCCCTGCCCACCATGCTCGGGGTCCCAAGTGTGAGCTCTCCTGTGGGCACTATGGCAGCGCCCAGGCACTAATGGTATTTCCACACTCCCACCTCTACATGCTGCTCCAGGGAGCCCAGCCAGCCAGTAGCCCATAGAGAGTGCCTAATCCAAGATACTAAAGTTAGCAACAAGAGGAGCCAGGGAGATAGCTCAGTAGAATAAGCACTTGCCTGGAAAACACAAGGACCTGAGTTCAATCCCCAGGCTCACAAAAATAAATAAATAAATACATACATACATACATACATACAAAATTAGCAATGAAATGCCTACTTTCCACCTATAGAGTGGCAAACACACTTTAAATTATAATAAAAAAATGTTTTGGGTACTTTTCTCTTGTTGCTGGCACAAAATATCTGATACCCAAAGTTAAAGGAGGAAAGATATCATAGTCTGGGGTACTTGCAAGTGGAATAGTGCAATAGAGGACACATTTTATAAGATTGTTTTATAATGAATCACCCAAAGAATGACACACAACGAGTGTAGGACATCTATCCACACACTAAAGACCAAGGAACCCATCTGAGGGCCTGAATTCCTCTGTAACATCCTGCACGAGTCCAGCTGAAAACCTAGAGCTCATAGCAAGGCCTCCCACAAGTCCAGTCGGAGGCCCGGAGCCCACGACAATGTCTCACGCAGGCCCTCTTCATGGACCTCTGTCAGGAAGGCCCGAAGGTCAGGGGTGGGAGCTTGGAAGTCTGTGCCAGTGAGATGAAGCATCTGTGCCAGGAGGCTGAGGGATCTGCACTGGAGCCAGGAAGCAATGCTCAAGACAAGCACCAGAGCTCCCCACAAAAGCACTGCAGTCTCCTCAGCAACAAGCGATCCCCAGCTCCTCCTCTGATCAGAACGGCTGAGTTCACCAAGAAAGCCCACAGGACTAGGTCCTCCAACAGAACAACTCCAGAGAACCAGCAGCTCCAACAACTTCCCTAAAGGCCTCCCCACAGCCTCTCCAGTTCTGCCTCTTGTGCGCCTAAACACAGTCCTCAGGTGGGCCTCCTGCACCCAGAGCCACGCTAGCTCGATTCAGCTGCATGTAACAAGTGAGCCACCAGTTAGCAATCCACTGCAGCAGGTTTATGTAGCTCACAGTTTGTGGAGGTTTCAGCCTGTAATCAGTAGGCTCCAAGGCAGAGTGACACAGGGGCACAGGGCAACAGTCCCAAGTGGCAGAAGACAGCAAAAGCAGCAAGAGCAAAAGAGGAGAGCAGACCTCTTTCCCTTCCCTATATTGTAAGCAGGCTACTTGTCCTCTGCTGGGTGTAGCACTCACACCATATCTGTGCCCTCCTTTTACTTTATCTATCTATCTATCTATCTATCTATCTATCTATCTATTCATCTATCTTCAGTCAGGGCCTTGCTATGCAGTTCAGGTTGGCCTTGAGCTCACTTTGCAGCCTGGGCTGGTCTCAAGGCAGGATAATCCTGGTCACAAGGATTGTCCTACCTCCCAAGTGCTGGGATGACACATGCGCACTACCATGCCCAGCCTTTACCCTTCTCTTGTGCAGGATGAGGGTGTTTACAAAGACAGAATCCTGACCCCCTGCTGAGTCACCAAAGCAAACTTCTAAACTTCTCAAGCTGCCACAATGTACCAATGATTACAAAAGGAAAGTACACCCGGGTGTTTAGAAAATTCACCCACAACCAGCTGGGCATGAATGTGGTACATTGGTAATCACAGCAGCTCTGGAGGCTGACACAGGAGGGTTAAACCAGTCTAAAAAAAAACTTCTTAAAAGGTCTGGGGTTGTAGCTCAGCTCAGTACAGGTTCAATCCCCAGTACTTAAACAAGCACACAAAATAAAAAAGAAGAAAGAAAGAATAGGAGAGGAGAAAGGGAAGAGATAGCAAGGAAAGGGAAGAGGAGAGCTCTGCACCTGCTCAGGCCTCAGCTCCAGGCCTTCAGCTGGACTAGTGGGGTCTGACTGAGGCAAGAGGGTCCAAAGAACCTGAGGCTGCTAAGCCAGCATGCCCATATTCCAAGAGATGGGGGTGGCACCTCCAGAAACCCTGGGGCAATTAGGATGTCCTGGGGTTATCCTGCCCTGAGACCCTGGCACTGGGGGTGGCTTAAATATGGTCAGCAGGCTGGCAAGATAGCTCAGCAGACTAAAGCAACTGCTTAGGCAAGCACAGGGACCAAGGTTAGATGCCCCGCACCACATGCCATGCCAGGCCCACCCCCCAGAGTGGGTTGAGCAGGCCACAGAGTCTGGGTGTGGTGGTGCACACCTGTAATCCCAGTGCTGGGAAGGCTGAAAACAGGAGGATCACTATGAGTCATATGGCTACAAAGTGAGACCCTGTAGCAACCAAATGCAGAAGGGAGGAAGGAAGGAAGGAAGGAAGGAGAAAGAACGAAAGAAAGAAAGAAAGAAAGAAAGAAAGAAAGAAAGAAAGAAAGAAAGAAAGAAAGAAAGAAAGAAAGAAAGAAAGAAAGGAAAAAGAAAGAAAGAAAGAAATATCGAAGGACCCAAGCTGCAGGGCATACAGATGTAACATAAATCCAGATTCGGTTCTGCAAGATTTGCCAAGTTTTCCTAAATAGGCTGTGTTGGTGGCTTCAGGACTGACTGTCACAATGCAGGCTCAGTGTAAGGGTCACTTCCCTGTCACCACTGATGCATAACACACGCAGCATAAGAGGAATAAGGGTTTATTCTGGTTCAGGGTTTCAGGGGCTTCGGCCCACGGTCTACTGGCTCCACGGCAGAACATGGTCATGGGGGAGCATGGCAGAGTGCAGCCGCTCGTGCCACCATAGCTGGCAAGCAGAGGGAAAAGAGTGGCACTGGAAATGAGAGTGAACCTGCCAGGTCCGCTCCCCTCCAAACAGCAGTCGGACCTTCTCTCCTCACCAGTCAACCCACAGTGCTCCCAAGATCCAGTTCCCTCTGGACCCCACCTCTGAGCACAAGGTTTGGGGGATATTTTTTATCTGAACCCTAACACTTAACGTTCTGAGCAGCATGATGGAAAGTCATGCTGAAATCAGAGCCTGCTTGGTCCAGGATTTCACGGTGGATGTGCATCTTCCCCTTGAGACCCATGGGAACAGAGGGAGTCAGTCAGACCCGTGGCAGCCCGTGGGGTCCCTAAGGTCAGCCACGTCCTAACACAGCCATGTCCCCAGGCATAGGGCTCCGAGCCGCCAGCATGCCCACAGAATGCACACCCATGCTCTGTTACGGAGGGTGTGGAGATGTCCCCGGCCCACAGGCCTGGTCCTCCCTGGACACGGAGTTCTCCACCTCTGTGTAACACAGACAATGGCTGTGGGGCCAGTTCCTGCCGATGGCCAGAAAGCCCCACGCTCTCGTCAGGGAAGGGTGTGGAGCTGACCAACCTGAAAGAGTCTTAAAAACTGGCCACCACCATCCCATTTCTGGGAAATGGATTTTTCCCCAGACACAGGCCATGGCTGTGTCCCCTGCAATTGCTGTCACCAGGAGCAGGCCACCACCCATTGAAACCACGAATGGGCCACAAATGCCTTTATACCTCTTCAAAATAAACAACCTTCAGCATGTAGAGAAGCTACAACTGAAGACACCACTGAGAAAAGAAGGTTCACCTTCCCAGCCCGGCCCAGGAGCCAGTGCGAGTGCAGGGATGGACCTCCTGACAGAGAGGAGCTGAGTCAGGCCGTGGACTCCAGGCACCACCGCCCCCAGGGCCACACAGCCCCCACAATGTCACACTCACTCAATGCCACAGCAGAAGAGCTGCCCCAGCCATGACACACTGGCTCAGGCCCCACCTGAGTGCACTGTGGGTTACTCCCTGCAGCCGTCCCCGCCGGCTCTGAACTCTGGGGCCACCAGGAGCCAAGGTAAAGCGAGCACAGATGTTCTGACTGCTGGGTTGTGAGGAAAGAGCCCAAGGATTCCACAGGTCGGAGCTCCCCTCAGCACTCCAGGGCCCTGTTGTGGAAAGAAAAAGGCCATGAAGAAGAAACCAAGCAACGCCCTCTCCTGGTACCACAGAGCCCTCAGAAGCATACCAGGCAAAGGAAAGCAGATGGTCACTCAACAAACACCTCCTGATGCCAGGGGAGGGACACAACAGTGGCCCAGGACACGGAGGGGGCAGGATGGCTGCCTCTGATCTCTGTTCTTCTATCAACAGGAAACTGTATGCCTCCCACACGCACCCACCTGCAGGTGTGCATGAGCGTACATGTGTGCACGTGTGTGTGTGTGTGTGTGTGTGTGTGTGCGTGTCTGTGTGTACAGACACACATATACACGCCCCCAGCACTAGCAAGGCAAATGCTATCCCTTGCTTATAACCGAATTACCCCATTTTCTGACCTTAAAAAAAGACCAGCAGGTTTCCTTAGAGGATTGTAAACCCTATTAGCCTCAGTGGGAAGTGGCGCTTTAATAGGGCCGCGATGTGCTCAGCCGCAGAGTCCACAGGCAACCTTTCTCCTCCGCAGCATCACAGCCAGTCAGCTTTAATTTCCTCGCTTGCCTGATAAGGAGCCTGCAAATGCAATTTACGAGGCCACAAGCCAGGCAAGCTTGTGGCTATTAGATGAGTCACCGGCAATCCAGGCCCTGTGCGGAGCTCTGTGGAAGGAGAGAAATGAACTCTGATTTGTGGGCCGATAGCGTAGGGTAGATGCAATTTTCTCAGCACCTGGGAGCTCTGGTCCCTTCCCTCCTGCTTTCTGCTTTGGTGTCATCCTTCACTGGGAAGGCTTCACTCTCCTCTCAGCCCCAGCTGGCTCCACCCCCTGGCTTGCTGGAATCTTCCTGTGGGGTTGCAGTCCAATAAGACCAGAGGACAGGTGATGTCTTGGTTACTTTTCTCCAGTTGCTGAGACTAAATACATGGCACCCAGAATTAAGGGGGAAAAAAGTTTATTCAGCTCCTAGTTTGTAGAAGTTTCAGTCCATACTGGGCAGGCTCCAAGACAGTGGTACATGATAAAGGGCAGCCATCCATGGTGGCAGAAAATAGTCAAACAGCAAGAGCAGAAAGGAAGGAGCCACAGAGAGCCAGCCTCTTCCCCTCCCTTACATCGTGTGCAGACTATGTGGTCCAGAATGGGTGTAGCACTCACACCCAGAACCCCAGCACTGGACCATGAGTCAATCAATAGCTCTCGAGGCACACCCCATGACTGCATGAGATTTTGGGGGACGTCTAGACACAAATGATAACAGGTAACAATAAAATCAAAGAACATCAATGACAGCTGTTTTTGAGCACTTAGCAACTGATACTCTGACACTTTACACAAATTTTCTGTTATCTGGGCCAGGTGGCATACACCTATAATCCCAACACTTGGGAGGCTGAAACAGGAAGATTACCATGAGTTTGAGGCCATCTTGAACTATGTACTGAGCCCCCGTTTCAAGGCCTTTTATTTATTTATTTATTTATTTATTTATTTATTTATTTATTTATTTTGTCTTTTTGAGACAGGGTCTGGCTATGCAGTTGAGGCTGGTCCTGAGCTCACTTTTGTAGCCCAGGCTGGTCTCGAACTCGCACCAATCCTCCTGCCTCAGCCTCCCGAGTGCTGGGATTACAGGCGTGCGCCACCACGCCTGGCTCAAGGCCTTTTGTTGAATAAACATTTTTGTTAATTTTCCTGACAAAAGGAAGGCTAGCACTAGTACCTCAACATTCAAATAAGGCCAGTGGGCTGGGGAGATAGCTCAGCAGTCTAAGCACCTGCCTGGCAAGTGCAAGCACCTGAGTTCAATCCCCAGTACTGTATGCCTGGCTAAACCCAAGCCACACCAGCCACCGAAACAGAGCATGGTGGTGCACACCGGTAATCCCAGCGCTAGGGAGATAGGGAGGCTGAGACAGAAGGATCACCGCCGGTCTGAGCTGCGCATGGAGACCCTGTACCAAATAAATAGATAAAAGATTTTTAAAATTTTAAACAACCAAACAAGGCCAGCAGGGCACAGAAAGGGCAGAAGCCAGCTGGGAGCCACTGCAGAGCAGGAGACCCGGCTGCCCCCAACAGACCTCACCCCTCTAAGGGGCCTCGCTATCACTCAGCGGGAAATCCATATTTTTCTATAAAAGCCTCTGTGTTTAAAGATGGGCCACCACTGCACTGTCCTATGGCTTCTCCTGAGAACCAGCCTGTCTAACAGCCAGACTCAGCCGGGTGGGTGTGCAGGCTGTACTCCCTGAGAGCCAGCAGCCAAAATCACCAGGAAATAATGACCTCAGCCCACCGCTTCCTGAAGGCTGGGGCCGCCCTTCCCCACACTCCATGGCTGCTTCCTTTCCACCACTCCAGTCAAGCTGTCCTGCCACCCTCAAATGCTGGGGTTCCAGACCTTGCCTGTTCACTCCTCCCAGCCCACCATGGCCAACACCACTGCTAGAGCCACCGGCTTTCACCCTGCTTCCTCCCTCAGCCTGCTCTCACCAGAAGAGCTGGGGACCCTAGGAGTCCTAGTCCTCCTGTCAGCCCTCTGCTCCAGGCTCTGCAGTGACTCTCGCTCTGCTCCAGGGTCAGTGTGCTGAACATGCCAAGGCCCCCACGCCCCAGGATGCCTCTCTCCTCCACTCTCTGGACACCTCCGTCTCCCGGCTATGCTCAGTGGCCCCCAGTGTTCCACAAGCTCAGCCGGGGTCCCTCCCTGCTCTTCTGGAAGCTCCCTCACCACAGGTCATGGCAGCATTTGCCCTCTCCTCGCTCTGCTCTGCTCAGTCTCCACCACCTTAGAGCTGCCTGGCTGGACCCTAAGACATTCATGTGGAGTGAGAGAGCCAGAGAGCTGAAGCCAAGTCTCAGTCTACACGAGGGAGATGCAATGTCCCCACTCACCAGGCAGCCAGGGAGCGAAAGAGGTGGCTTCTCCTTCTGCCTTTGCCATAGTCAGGCCCTTGGTGGACTGGATGGTCCCCAGCTACAGCAGATGAGCCCCACTCCCCAAGCCCTCCAGTTCACTGTGTCCTCATGGACACAGCAGGAGAAAACATTTGACACAGGCCTCCCAGGACTCCCTAAGCTGACCATGCATATAACAGAGTCTATGGAACCCCTAAGAAGCAGCAAGAGAGCAGAGGACAAAGAAAAAACAGACAAGATTAATGACATGGTAACAGTGATCCCTTTGCTATCAATACTGACCCTAAGAGGGAGACTTTCCATTAAAAAGACACAATGCAGAAAATGAGCGGAAAAAAGATTAATTTTATTTTTTTTTATTTTTATTTTTTTTTAATGTTTTTGAGACAGGGTCTCACTGTGCAGCTCAGGCTGGCTTTGAGCTCACTTTTGTAGCCCAGGCTGGTCTCGAACTCACAACGATCCTCCTGCCTCAGCCTCCCAAGTGCTGGGATTACAGGCGTGAGCCACCACGCCCGGCAAATTTTAACTGTTTATAAGAAACTCGTCTTAAGCCGGGCGTGGTGGCTCACGCCTGTAATCCCAGCACTTGGGAGGCTGAGGCAGGAGGATCAGTGCGAGTTCAAGACCAGCCTGGGCTACAGAAGTGAGCTCAAGGCCAGCCTGAGCTGCATAGTGAGACCCTGTCTCAAAAAGGAAAAAAAAAAAGAAACTCATCTTAGACTTAAGCCCTATATACTGAGAGTCAGAGGATGCAAGAAATATCCCATGAAAATGGTAACCAAGAGTGCAGGGACGGCCAGAGTACATCAGACAAGACAAACTCTAAGCTAGATGGGCACTACAGGCAGAAGACGTTACACACTGATAAATGGCCATTCCAACCAGAAAGATACAGAGACCATTTAAACAATACATCCAAATGCAGAGTACCTAAATAAAGCAAAGATTGGCAGAACTGAAGAGAGAAATAGAAGCTATGTAATTAAGGCAGAAGACAGCAATACCCTATTTTCAGACACAGACAGGTGCTGGGTGTGGTGATGCATACCTGTACTCTCAGCACTTATGAGGCTGAGGCAGGTGGGTCTTTTTGATGCTGAGACCAGCCAGGGCTAGAGTGAATTCATGGTCAGGCTGAACTATCTATGAAGCCCTACCTCAAAAAAAAGAAAAGGATTATTATCAATCATGAAGCAGAGATCTAACCCAATGCTACGGAAGAAATGATGTATACAGCACTCAACAGCACAAGAGACACAGTCTTTTCAAATGCAATGGAATTTCCTCCAGGACAGAGCATGTGTTAGGTCACAAAACCAGACTTAACAAATTTCAAAAACTTAAAATCATATCAAGTACCTCTTCTGAATAAAGGAACAAAACGAATTAATAACAGAGAAAAGTGCATGGAAACTAAACAACATGATCTTGAATCATCATTAGGTAAAAGAGGAAAAATATTTTCATTTACAAAAAACCCTAAGATGAGTAGAACAAAAATACATTGTACCAGAACGTAAGTGGTACAGCAGGGACAGCACTACCCCAAGGAGCCCCTGCAGGAATAACACCAAGCAACCTGACGCTACACCTAAGCACCTAGGAAACAAAAGCACAAGCTAAGCCTCAGGCCCGGCAGGATGGCTCAGTGGTCTAAAGCGCCTGCTTAGGAAAGCTTAGGCAGCTGCAGGGACTGCGGTTCGAACCCTGGCACCACATGCTGCGACAGCCCTGCCCTCAGGGCAGGCTGAACCGGCCATAAAAATAAATAAACAAACAAAAGTCCTGAAACAAGAAAATAAATAAATAAATATTAAAAAAAAAAGCTAAGCCTCAAAGTTAACACAAAGCAGGAAACAACAAAGATTAGAGCAGAAATAAGTAACCTAGGGAATAGAAAAATTGGCAAAACCAGATACAATAAATAAGCTGACAAACTCTTAGCTAGACTCAGATAGAATGTGGGCTGGGGCTGCGGGTTGTTGGCAGAGCACCTGCCCATGTGGGCAAGACCCGAGTTCAATCTCCGGCACAGGAAAGCAGGGCACGACAGAGCACAGACATGGATAGGAAGGGAGGAAGGATGCCTCAAAATCAGAAATGAAAGCACAGATACTGCAACCAATGCCACCGAAATAAAACAGGATGACAGAGTCTGTGTTGGATCCCTGGCGTGCCATGCCCGCCGTGCCCCCAGGGCACATTGAGACAGCGATTAAGACTGGGGGTGGTGGTGTGTGCCTGGAATCCCAGTGCTTGGGAGGCTGAACACAAGTGGGTCACTATGAGTCCGATCTGTGTAGTGAGACCCTGTAGACCCTATACTAAATACATAAAACAGGGATCATACAAAGCTATTATGAATTGAGGAATGAATTAAAAAGATGTAGTATTTTTATACGTTGAATGAAAAAGATGTAGTATTTTATACAATGATTAAATCATTCACCAAAAAATTCCAAAAGAAAGACACAGGGCCAGATAGCTTCATGGATGAATTCTACCAAATATTTAAAGAATTAATGCCAATTTTTGTAAAACTCTTCCAAAAATCCAGAGAGAAAGGAATACTTCCAGATTCATTTTGTGAATGGCGCATAGATCAGTGTAATTCTGATATCAAAGCCAGAAAAAGATACACAGGAAAAGAAAACTTCAGGCCAATTCCTGATGAATACAGATGCCAAAATCTTCAACAAACTATAAGCAAGCCAAATCCAATCATGCTGGGTCTATTGCCAGGATGTAAGAATGGCCCAGCGTCAGAAAGCCAATATCTGGAAGCACCATGCAAGGGCAGCTCCACATGCATCTGCCCATGCCCAGGAGGCCCAGGAAGGACTCACAACCAGAACCAACCACTGGGTCCGCTCCACCGCAAAACTTTGCTCAGCTGGAGCCCAAGAAAAAAGCAGTCAGTGGTGCAGCATCTAGTCTACTTCTAGATGAAGACTCTAAATGCACAAGGCGAACCCCAACTGACCAGCATGCAGGCTTTGTGTTTAGCACTCACTTGGAAGCGAGGGCTTTCTTATTACAAACATGGCCACAGTGAAAAGCTCACACACAAATATCACTTTCACACATGCAAATACCTCAGGAGGGTTCAGCCCCTGAGGTAGACCCACTGGGGCAAAGGATAAGAGTTAATCATTGCTAATTGTGTTGTTCTCAGTGGCACACACACACACTATATATATATCACATGCATACACACACACTTTTTAAAATCTGACTTCAGGCTCAGCAGTGACATGTCCCAAGCTTGCAGAGTGATCAGCTTCTTCCTGCAGCACAGCAACAGCCAAGTGCAGGAGCACTTCACAAGCCATGTCAGAGTCCCACAGTGAAACTGGGATGGCCTCATCCAGACCCAGCAGCTGCACACAGCCATGGCTGACTCCTGCCTGGAGCACATGTGCCACCTGGATCGACTCAGCCCCCATCACAGCCCACAACACCGGCATCATCTGTACTATTGATGATAGTCTGGCCTCCCACTTGGTGGAGACCCTGAAGGAGATGGTTAAGTCTGGGATGAAAGTGGCCAGGCTGAATTTCTCTCATGGAACTGAGAAGTACCATGTGGAGACCATCAAGTGCGTGTGTACAGCCACCGAGAGTTTCTCTTCTGATCCCATTCTCTACCTGCCACTGGTTGCTTCCCTGGACACCAAGGGAGCTGAGATCTGAACCAGGCTCATGAAGGGCAGCAGTACCACCGAGGTGGAGCTCAAGAAGGGAGCCCTGTTCAAGATCTCACTGGACAATGCCTACATAGAGAAATATAATAAGAAGGTGCTGTGGCTGGACTACAGAACATCTGCAAGGTGGTGGACATGGGCAGCAAGATCTACACTGATGATGGCCTCATTTCCCTGCTAGTGAAGGAGAAAGGTCCTGACTTCCTGGTGACCGAGGTGGAAAACAGTGGCTCCCTGGGCAGCAAGAAGGCAGTGAACCTCCCTGGTGCCACCATGGACCTGCACCCTGTGTCCGAGAAGGACATCCAGGACCTGAAGTTCGGGGTGGAGCAGGACACGGACATGGTGTTCTCATCGTTCATCCACAAGGCTGTGATTAGCCTTTAACTTGGCACAGTGGCCCAGAGCTGGTTGTCTGGGATGTGTCCTCACCCCAGCAAGGGACCTTGAGAAAGGAGGCCCCCAGAGCTTACTGCAGGAAGGCAGTAGCTCCGCCTCCTTTGTGCGTCCTGTTGAGTTCCTATAGAAAGCACATGCTATAGAACCCAGCCTTGGTGGCCAGCATGGGGGCTGAGGGCATGGGACAGTGGACCTGGTGTGCCAGACTGGTCCTGACCCCAGTGCCCAGAATCCCTCCTCAGTCACCTTGGTCTCCCCACTTACCATGTGCACAGTTCTCTGCAACTGCACTCCACAAGCACACTCTGCCCATCACCTCCAGGCCTGTTGCTATAGAGCCCACCTGTGGGTCAACAAACAACAGCTGAAGCTCAAAAAAAAAATCCGACTTCGTATTGCATTATCATTTCTAGATCTGAAATGTACACAGCTACACAGCTAAATTAAACTCTGTCTTTTATGCATGGTATGTGTAGATTCTTCCAGGTTCATCGGAGATCCATTTGGCCTAAATTATAGGTCTTGTCAGAGCATCTCCCCATGCTCTGTCTCCCTGGAGACAGCATCTTCTAATTTCCCAGTCGTCTACACGCTGCCCTCGCTCTTGCTCACAGCTCTCCCTCCAAGTATGTCTTGGGTCCTTAGGCTTGACATCTCAAGCCCAACTCCAGCGATGCCCTACATTCTGCAGAACTAGTGGTTAGAGAGAAGGCAGAACTGCACCAACCTCACAACAGACCAGTCAGAATTCCAAAAGCCTTGTTTGATGATGCACATGTGTAGATCCCAGCTACTCAGAAGGCTGAGGCAAAAGGATCGAAAGTTTGGAGCCTGCATGGGCAATTTAGTATGCTCTTGCCTCCAAATATGAAGGGCTTGGGTGTAGGTCCATGATGCAGTGCTCGCCTAGCATGCGTGGAGCCCTGAGTTCAACCCTTAGTACCACAGGGGGAAAAAAAACACATTGAACTCCACAAAAGCAGCCTGCTTGCATGGCATCATGGCTTGGATTCCCCTGACTAGGATAAGCAAAAGTGCTGGGGAGATAGGGAGGGCACTCCTCCTACTAGAGGTGATTTGAGGAAAATAAATGTTTTTCATACTTAAAAAAAAAATTGTAATACCCTTTGATTTAGATTTTAAAACTCCCTTTAAAAAAATGATTGTTAATGAAAGCCAGAAAACGCTATTTAAAAAATACATTTAGGGGCCTGTAAGATAGCTCAGTGAACTAAGCACAGGGACTGGGGTTCCATCCCTGGCACCACAGGCCATGCTGCCCCCGCCAGGCATGCTGAGCTGGCCACTGAAACCAGGTGTAGTGGTACACGCCTGTAATCCCAGCATTGGGGAGGCTGAAAACAGGAGGATCACTATGAGTTCAACTTGCATGGTGAGACCCTGTACCAAATACATACAATTAAAATAAATGAATAAATATAATTGGCAAAAATGTCACCCACCTAGTGACATGCTCTGTTCCCAACATGAACACATGGGAAGGGCAGCTTGAGTTAGCAAGAGCTTGCTGAGAAGTAGATCTGATTTTTGCTATAAAAGGAAAAGAGGCTGAGGCAGGACAGTGCCAATGTAATACTGTATCCTGTGGTGCTGGAACTGGTTGGAGCCTTGACTGTTACTGAGGATGCATGAATCTACGCAGGAACCTTCCAGAACTTAATGACAGCAGAAGTAACACTGGCTAAATTTGAACATTGGTATAGCATAACCACGGCACTACCTGACTTGCGATGATGTCCCACAGTTTTGCTAAAATTTAGTAAGAGGAACTGGGCAAAGAGCACACCTGACCTCTGTGTGGTCTTTCTGTCTTACAGAGGACACACAGCTACAATGATCTCAATAATACTTTCAGTGTAAAACTGTGAGTCTGTGAGGATAAGTGAGGTTCCAAGGCTTCTGGGAGCAGAAGTCCCCTAGTCTGCTGTAAACACCTTAGTGATGACACAGGGGAGCTCTACAAGGGCATCCACACTTGT
>PVJA010011895.1:35000-53451 GCA_004027025.1 Myocastor coypus
TATTTGATCAGCATGTTTCCAAATCTGAGAAGAGCCAGGAAAAGGAGGAAGAAACCCATACCCTACAATCAGGAGAAAAACCAGCAGCCCCAGGGAGTTCAACCCAGGCTTCCCGCCTCACCAACAGTCAAGCCACGTTCCTCTGGGCAGCACGGCCAGGTCTAGAGCTGAAGGACTGCTGAAAAGGTCAGCGTTGTGGACACTGCCCAGAACAAACTGAAGGAGGTGGAAGTCAGGGAGGAGATGGCGAGATGCGCGGGGCAGTGCATGGCTGGGCAGGTGTGCAGCAGGGAGGAGGAAAAGTGTCGCACACACGCACACACACACACACACACACACACACACACACACACACACACTGGCAGCCAGACCTTGGGATTGGAGGGAGGAAGCAAGGCCTGGGGAAACACCAGTGCTGCTCCTGCCTTGTCAACCTCACCAGGCCCTCGGGCCGGGCTCCCAAGGCAATAAGGACCCTTGCGGAAGCCACGGCTCCCAGTTTTGTCCAGAGCCTCAGCAGACGAGAACCCTCCAGCTGGAAGCCAAAGCAGCCCCGTGGTAGACGGGGATAATACCAGCCACGCTGGGTCCAGGCTTCCCCCAAAGCAGAAGCACAGGAACCCCAGGGCCTCGTGCTCACCACCCATTGGCTGTGGCAGGCACTGCCGGTGCCGCAAGGATGAACTGGCCGCACTGTCTGGGCCAGTGAAGGGAGCACATCACAACGCGATTGACATCTGCAAGTCTGGCTTGTGTGTCAAGCCTCAGAGATAAGTTCCAGGATGACATGGGTGCATCAAAATTCACCAAGTACTCAATTTGATGAGTTTCAAAGCAGTCGAGTAAGGCGATAATAGCGGGGAGAGTAGAAAAGAATTCCTAAGATTCTTAAGAGACTCAAGACACAGGTTCCAGCCGAGTGCTGACAACTGAATCTTGGAAGCAGCCTCCATGTCCCTCAACAGAGGAGTGGTAAAGAAAACGTGATAGGTACACCCAACAGAGGACCACTCCACTGTAAAGAAGGATAAACTGGAGTCATTCGTAGAATACCTGCACCCGGAGACCATGTTAAGTGAAGCGAATCAGACACATGGGCCTAAATCACACACAGTTTGCCTTCTAGGAGAAACCCAGACTGTAAGAGCAAAATGAGAGGGGATCTGAGTAGGGAGACAGATCTTTCCCAACGGGGAACAGGATCAGGAGAGCAAGGGGAGGGTAGTACGATGGAGGTGTTCCGCGCATGCCCCCTCCTCGCCGGAAGCGTCGTCCTACGCACTGCAAACCCCCACTAGTAAAAAGTGAAGGAGCAGTTAACCAATGACTTGTGTGAATCTCACTTGCCCCTTGATTCAAACAAACTACTAAGGGGCCGGCCAAATAGCACTGTGAATTAAAGAGCCTGCAAGCAGACACAGGGGCCTGGTTCCCAGGGCGTGCTGAGAGGGCATTGGAGGCTGGGCGTGGCACACGCCTGTAATCCCAGCTCTCGGGAGGCTGTAAACAGGCAGATCACTAGGAGTCTGATCTTGTTGTAAGACCCTGAATACCCTTTAGGCCCTTCTCTTAAAAATACAGAAAAAAACCTAATTAATTAATTAATTAATTAACTAACTAATTACTAAAGAATGAATCACGCTAGCGGGAAATTGAATACTGACAAGGGTATGTGCTGTTAAAGAACTAATTTTTATGTGGTGATGCCTAGTGTTTGGTGATACGATGCTCTGCTTTAACACTGTTACTGATGAATGACACACGCCTGGGAACTGCTTCGCATGCATCCGGTAGGAATGGGGTCTGGAAGAAACCGCATGGCTGTGAGTTGAAACTTCTCGAAGCTAGAGGCTAAGTCTCGGGGTTGTATACTGCTGGGAGTGTTTTCATTTTGCCCAGTGACGACAACTGAAAATGAAAAAGCAAGCAGCTCCAGAAGGGAAAGGGCGGTCAGGTCCTGGGACTGACCTGAGCTCGTCCATGGAGCCAGCCTCTGTCATCACTGCACCCACTGTGGGCCTGATGCCCTGTGTCCCGAGAAAGCCCCCCACCCCCATTCTATTGGGTGACAGGAGGAAACTCAAGGGAGGAAACCTGGGAGCAGGGACCAGGGACAGCTGTGAAATGCGGCTTCACAGCATCTTAGAGTGGGAATGACCCTGGCCAGGGTCCTGAGGGGTCTCTCCATCTAAGGGTCCTGCAGGAACCAGGAACCTGGGCTGGCAGGCAACGGAGGGGACAGAGGTGGCAGGAACAAAACTAGCAGTGACCAGGTCTCAGACACCAGGCAGAAAGAAGGCTGCGAAACCCTCTGCAGTGAAGCCACAGGAAGCTCTGCTGGGACAGGCTCTTCCAGGAGGGGTGGGGCTCCTTCCTCCCCACCCAGCCTGCCCCTCTGGGCACCCCACAGGAGGAGGCGGCCCTCCCAAAGGCTGTGGTACCTCAGTTTAGGACAGTGGGGGGACACAAAGGACACCCAAGATTCCTGACCCCCACACCACACCCCCTTCTCATTACCAGGAAGGAGAAGCCATAGTCCAGGCACACAGTGGAACAAAAGCCCGGAGCCCAGAATGGCTCCTGGTCACCACCCAGGGGTGCATCCTCATAGCTTCAGGGCTCAGTGCACTCCCCACCTTGCCTAAATCAGAATGAACGCAGCTGAATTCACCCACTCTTCACACCTGGGCATGAAAAAGAGACTTTGACAAGAAAAAAGTTATAACGCTTTAATAATTTAAATAGAACCAACATCAGGGATACACACACACACACGCATACATAAAATTTGAGCACACAATATCATATCATTGCATGGCATATTTAAATCCATCAAATTCTTAAAAATCCCCCCAAATGGACTCAGTGTCAAGGACAGTAAGAGGTAATTCTGAAGGGCTACAGACCCAAGTAATATAGACAAGGCCATCACTTTGTGTATACTAATGCAACAACTACCCGTAGACATGTGAGACTTTTGTAAGAACACTTCAAGGACTGTTGGGACAAAGGGTCACTCAAAAGGAATACAAACGATCTCAAAAAGATGAATTACTAAGTCTTCCCAGTCACAGTTATTTTTACTTTAAAATACCAAACATGAGCTGAGGGCTTGGAATTCTACCTAGAGGCATCTAAATATGGAGCCGGCTGTCTAGACCAGGTTAGATTAAAAAAGGATCTCCAAAATGGCCACTGTACTCCAGGGACTCAACTTACAGAAAAGCATCTCTAGGGAAGAGGTTTTGTAGTGGAGATTTTAAAAATCAGAAAAACAAATTAAAAATACCCATCCTTGCCTGCCGTCCTGCTCCACAAGAGCCTGAAGAGCAGTTGTGTGAGAGGCACAAGAGGGCCTGTGTGAAGGCCAGCACTGCCAGGCTTCTGCTGACAGGGTGGGGAGCTTCAAAGAGCTCTGTGTCGTCCACTAAGAGGCTTTCTTGGGGTGTAATGATGCTCGTGTTTGGTTGGGAGTTAGGGGGTTTCAGTGGGGCCCACGCTGCCCCAGGGAGGCAATTTTAAGAGAAGTAGCAATAAGGCATCGGCCTCTTGGACTAAAATCTCAGCTCCTCTGATCAGAGGGACACTGAACACGAGCTACAGTGGCCAGGGGACAGGAGTGGAGCCACAGCATGCACGCAGCCACCAGTGTGCAGCCACGGCCCTGTGAAAAGCTTAGACACAGTGCTTGATAAGTTCTGAACTCTGCCTCAGCACCTGCGTGGAGCACGTGGAGTGCACGCCTAGGAGACTTCTCCAAGGACGCGGTGCCATGCACCCCAACCAAGCCTTACAGAGTGATGGCTTTGGGGGAAAAAAGGCAGAAGTGTCTATACTCTAAGTAGTGTTGGGTCCTCCTCAAGGCACGGAGAGTTCAGCGTCCAAGTCCCTGTATGTGACATGAAAATAAACTCATAAACGACTCCAGGAATGGAGGCCCTGTACTTAAATAAAAAAGAAGAGAAGGTAGAAGCAGGCCTTTGAACCCAGAGCAACAGAAACAGAGACATCCCACCACATGACATTACACTGGGACAGTTCACAAATCCATGAAACACTGTGCTCCTGGTGAGTTCATAAACATGATCCAAGTGTAGTCTGTCAGCGTGGGAATCCACGGAGCTGTGGATCAGTGGCCGCGCGACCCAGACCCCATGGGCACTTCTGGCATTTGCCCCTTCTGTCATAGGAGGAGAAAGCAGGGTTTGAGCCATGCTTCTGGCTGCTCCTGTGCTGAGGGGCGAGATTCCAACAGGACCCCCACGCAACACAAAGGTCCTCCTCACGGCACCTTGGGATTTGGCTGGGCAGTGATTGGCATGCTAACATTATCAGCAGTTCACTTTAATACTGCTGCTAAGAGTGGCAAGAAAAAAGTACAGGGCTCACCCCTTCCACAATTATTTTTATTTGGCTCTCTATAAATAATTCTTAAATACAATTGGCGACAAGTTCACATCTGTAACATCTGGAAATGGAATGTGTACGAACAACGAAGACACAGTGCCACAACGCAGCAGGATCCGCACGGCGCGTGCCAAGCTCAGCTCTTGATGAGGGTCAGGAACTCCTCCCGGGTCTTCGGGTCCTCTCGGAACACGCCCAGCATCGTGCTGGTCACGGTTTTGCTGTTCATTTTCTGCACCCCTCGCATTACCATGCACATGTGTCTACGGGACGAGACAACAAAGCCATGGGAAGAAGGCAGTGAGAGCCGCTTTTTAAAATAAAACAAATGGTCCAAGAGAGTAGCCGAGGCCCGGTGACTGTGTCAAAATATTCTTTCTGAGATAGATCACCTAAAATGTCTTTTTTATTTTCTTTCCTTTGGACATAGGGTCTTGCAATGTAGTCCAGGCTGGCCTTGAATCCACTGTGTAGCCCAGGCTGGCCTCAAACTCACAGCAACCCTCCTGCCTTAGCCTCTCAAGTGCTGGGATTATAGGCACGCACCACCACACTTGGTGAGTTCAAAACTGAATTCTAAAAAAAAAGGCACTTTTCCTTTTTCTTTTTCTTTTTAAAAAGAAGTATCTTCAATTGTCCTTTGCACCAATTCTTAGCGTGTTTTTTTTTTTCCCCCTCTATTTTTCAAATGTGGAACAAAGATTGGGTGTACCAAAGAACACAGAAAGAAAGGACAGCCAGGAGCAGGTAGAGGAGGAAGAGGAGGAGGAGAAAAGAGAAACAAGAGAGGAAGGACATGGAGGAGGAGAAGGAGAAGAGGAAGGAAGAAGAGGAGGAGGACAAGGTAGAGGAGGAGACAGAGAAAGAGCAGGAAGAGAAGGAAGAGGAAGAAGTGGAGGAAGAGGAGGAAAAGGAGGCATCAAATGTTGCTGGTTGCACAAATCCATGCAACCAGGACTCCCTGATCTCTGCCTAGGATTCCCTCTGCCTCCCCCGCTCTCAGAAGAAAAACCTCCCTCTGAGTCTGGTTCCCACATCAGCAACACCGTGAACAAAAGTGGTGGCTTTAGGCCCTGAAAGGAGGTCCACAGTGATTAGAGTGTCACACTGACTGTGCCCACAGTGGGGCTATCAGAGGCGAATGGGTTCCACTTACGTGGCTTCCACCACCACCCCGACTCCCGCAGGCTGCAAAGCTTCAGTGATGGCCACGGCGATCTGCTTGGTGAGGCGCTCCTGGACTGCAGGTGCGACAGGGACTTGGGTTAAGAGACTCTGACAGCTGTGTGTGTGTGTGTGTGTGTGTGTGTGTGTGTGTGTGTGTGTGTGTGTGATATCTGAAAGCTTAAAACGCAGACTGCTATGACACTGAAGAGCCATGACAGTCCAGTTTTGCAGGCGGGTTCTGGCTCCTGACCAAGCCACAGGCATCCCCGTTCAATCCCTTCTTCACTTGCATGACAGGTGTTAAGAGATGTAGGACCACAACCTTCAGGGTTAACACGGGGCCTCCACAGAGGCAGAGTGCACCGAATGAATAAACAGCTTGCGACAGGATTCACAAAGGGGCTAATTACTGAGTTGGTGCAAGCCAGCGATTTAACATAAATAATACAGCTCCTTGAGCTGACAAAACACCTTGACTTGCATCTTCAGTGAAGCGTGCCCTGGTGGGAACCTGACAAAGCCCGCCCTCACCCACCAAGCGGCCAGGCAGCCACTAGCTGAATCAGGCTACCCTGACAGACAGGGCTGATGGAATGAATGAGAAAGGGAGAAATGTTTAAGATCTGTGAAGTGGGAGAAAAGTGTAGGAAAAAAGGAAATGTGGCCGACTCTGTATAATATGAGCCCATTCTGTGCATGCACAGTATTAATACAAATAAGCTGGTACCAAAAGGTTGGCATTACATGGAAATGGGAAGGCATGTGTCAACGCAGCAGGGCTTTGGTTTTTTCTCTGTAGGTCTGAAACAGTCCCTAATCATTCAATCAGGTTTTCATTTCTATAGCATTTCTATTATACCTGTACTATAACAAAAATGTTTTTTTTTCTGTTAGAAAAATAATAATGTAACTGAAATAAAGGCCGTGTACGCTTACCTTGTAGCCTTCTGCTATAGATTTCTACAATCCTGAAAAGGAAATTGTTGTAGTTAATCATACACTGAAGTGAAATGGCTGAGGCTTCTTCATAAGATGTAAAATAATAGCGGGGTACCAGCAGGGCATGGAGTGTATGCAGTGTATGGAGAGGGAAGACTACCAGTCTGCTATAGGGGAACCCCAGTCACTAATCCTAAGGAAGCCAGCGCATCTCTAAGTACAGTGCTCACCTCAGACAGAGCTGGGTAACAAAATCTTAGCACTCCCAAGTCACTGAGTTTCACCTAAGTCTGTACCACTCTAATTAGTCTTATTGTTTTACAGGAGTTTAAAGTTCAGGTTAAAAATAAAAGGACTGTTTGTTAATTAGTAGCAGGTCAACTACTACCCCAGCTAAACCTCTCACGGTAATCAGATTAGAGCAGATTAGATTTCCTCAGACATCTCTATGAAATGGGTTTATATGATTAGTCACCCCCAAAGCAATGCCCCCAGATTCTGCATTGCAATCTTTCAGGTGAGAAACTCTCCCTGTATCTTTCTTGGCATGAAATGGTAAGGGGGCAATGGGGAATTTCTACTCCAAGGGTGACCACTCATGCTGATGGCCTTTTGCTCCCAACCGGACCTTTGTGTAGGGAATGTCGCCTCAGCCTAAGGGCCAGCTCCCCTGTGGGGCTTTTCATGCCCCCCTCCATGCTACACCCCTAGAATAATCCACCACCCATTGCTCTGGCCCCGATGTCCCAGTAAACTCAGCACCAGGTGTCCACATGCCGATGGGCGGTGAAATCCCACACCATTCAAGGGGGGTAACAATGAAGCAGGAACCTAGGATGGTACTACACAGGCTTGTAAGAAGCAGTTAGATTTCTGAGTCAAAGCTCTGTATTCATTACTCTTGATGGCTTTCTAGTGGATAATGTGTTATATAAATAGGATGTGTCACTGATTTTCAAAGTCTCATATTCTCTCTGTCTCTCTGTCTGTCTGTCTGTCTGTCTCTCTCTCTCTCTCTCTCTCTCTCTCTCTCTCTCTCTCTCTGTCTCATTTCTTTTCAGACAGGGTTCAGGCTGTGCTTGAACTCATGATATTCCTCCTGCCTCAGCCTCCTGAATGCAGAGATTACCTCTTGCCTGGCTCTTTTTTTCTTGAGAACTTCAGGTGCAGTAATAGACAACAGTGTTCATATGGGCATCTGCGTTTTGCTCTACCACACATCAGGAGGACTTCTGATATCATCTATACCAGGTAGCTGCTTGCACAGCAAGCTGGCACTGCACAGAGCTCCGCTGAGGACCTCTGAGGTCACACAGTGAGGGGCACACAGTGAACATGCTCCCTGTCCTCACAGCATTTATCATCTCTCGTTCCTGGCTGGTTTTGTTTTCAAGCAAGGACTAGAGGCTCAATTAAGTTGCTTTTCTGAACTAGAAGAGAAGACATTCAATTTGCTCTCATTATTAAATGATAGTTGGCTGAGCGATGCTTGTAGGGACAGAGTTCTAGTCTGACATGACTGTCACCTGTCTGTTAGCATGGCTTTCCTCTTGGCACGCAGCCTTTTGCTGTGCAGGGATTTACATTTGTCTTTGGGGGATCTGTGAAGCTTGCTGAGCCTGAAGCAGGACATCTCCATGTGCTATCCACTCTCCCCAGCTCCTCCTCAAGACTGCGTCTGCCCCAGCCTTCGGAACCCAAGACAGACTGACAGACGAGAGCCGACTCCCTCCCTGTCCTCTGCCCGTGCTGATTCTGCCCAAGCTCGCCAAGCCTGAGCCCCATTGGCCTTACCTGTGCCCAATCTGCTGCTGAATGAGCCCACAGGCTCTAATGCCACTTATCATATGTTTCTCTTTACCTCTGCAACATATATGTGGTTCTCTTTCCAGTCTGTCTGGGTAACTCGGAATGCTTCTTACTCCTTGGCCAAACTTTCAGCCCTCTTACATTTTGATACAGTTGCCTGAAAGCCTGCATCTGATAACCCCACCGTCTGCCCTCTCTGTCCCAGCGTGGCTTGCTTTCTCTTACCCCAGCAACACCATACTCCTTGGAAATTTACTTGTGGGGACTAGAAAAGCCCAGAAGAAAGATCGGGACTTCCCAACCTCATCACTGATGTGTAGCTCCCATGCCTGCCCAGAAGCCATCTGTTGGGGCATTGTAGCTAAATTACTGGCTTGGAATTTGGCATATTTGGGGGTATAATACTGGGTCCCACTCTACCATGAAGTGGGATCCCCAGCCCTGTCCTGAGCTCTCTGAAGGCCACATGGGCACTGTTAATTCTGACCCCAAGCCTCGGGAGTAATCCTTCCCTGATGTTCTTTTTACACAGGGTGGGGACAGTGAGAACTTAGCCTGGACTCAGTCACCACTGTGGGCCAATGCCTGCAACGTCTCCCATATATCACCCTCTATCCCTCTTTGTATGAGAAGCCTCCCTTTACCACTCAGCACCGGCAGTTGCTGCTGATTTTAAAATAAGCCACTTGGCATAAGAGTGAACCTCTTTGGATTTGAAAGCTATATTTCAACTAACCAATCATAGTGCACCTTTTTTTTTTTTTTTTTCCTCCTGGAACTGGGGATGGAACTTAGGATCTTGCACTTGTCAGGCAGGCACTTGTGCCCCTGGGCTATATCTCCCAGGGCCCCCATAGTGCACTTTTTTGATATTTAGAATTCTTACAACTACATTCATAAATAAGACAGCTCTACATGTTAGCTGGCTTTACTAAATAAATCCCACAGCTTTACAGATTCTTCCCTGATCCTGGGTGATTAATATAACATAAAAATCAGCAGGTATTTCCAATGAAAGGACATTTTTAAAACTGAATATGTTCCAATCAAAAAAGTGGGCAACTAAAATGAACAGTGTCAGAAGATGTATAAATGGCCAATAAGCGCACCCAAAAAGTTAAGTTTCTCTGCCACTGGGTAAATATAAAGCAAAACAACACTAATCACTGGGCTTGGTGTAATCCCAGTGCCCAGGAGACTGAGGCAGGAGGATTCCAGTGAGTTTGAGGCCAGCCTAAGCTACACAGTAAGACCTTGGCTTCAAAGAAACAAACAAACAAACAAAAAACCCTGCTGAGATTCCATTTTACTGCAGAAAGCAAGGCCACTGTCAAGAAATCAAATAAATACTGGTGAGGCCACAGGAAAAGGAATCCTTCTCCCTTGTTGATGGGAAGGTAAACCAATACAGCCATGATGGGAACCAACCTGGAGAGTCCTCAAAAAGCTAAACGTGGGAGGGGACTAGCTGGCTCATATGGAATTTCTAGTTCTAGAGAGCAGTACCCTGCTGTAGAGAAGGAAGGACCTGAATCATCAACAGGAGAATGGATGCACCCCAAAAGCATAATGCCTTTTGTTTTCAATTTTATGTATTTGGTACAGGGTCTCACTATGCAGCTCAGACTTGTAATGGGCCTCCTATTTCAGCCTCCTCAGTGCTGGGATTACAGGCATGTATTGCCACGCCTGGTCTTGGTGACTGGCTCAGTGTGCCCAGGAGTGGGGCCAGCACACATGTGGTGCTGGGGATTGAACCCTGGTCCCTGCACTTGCTTAAGCAGGTGCTTAGTCCGTTGAGCTGTCTCACTGGTTTTCTAAGAGTGTAATGTTAAATGAAACAAATCAGATGCATAAGCTTAGGTACTGCAGGGTTTCCCTCATATGAGAAACCCCAAGTATACACAGGTTCAAGAGCAAAACAGAGATGATACAAAACAGGGAGACAGAGCCCCCCTGCAAGTGGGAAGGGGAGCTGGGGGCCCCCCACACAGCACTCTCCTGTGGTGATGTAACCCTGTGCTCCAAATGTGCACTGATGAACAGTGTACAACAGAAAGCACAGGCCCCTCCCTTCCATCTCTGCACACTTGCTAATGCTCAGTGTGTTCCCTCTTCTCCCCATTTCCATAAAATGCCAGATGTACTTAAGGCACAGTTTTAGTTCTGTATCCTCTCTTTCCTAACTATTACCACACATCCTCTCAATCAGTTTAACTTTCCAGCAAGCTCTGCTACAAGATTTTCAACTCTAAGACTTGTGATTTTTGTTTTTGTTTTTTTTTAAAAAAAAAAAAAAAAAAAAAAAACTTTAGACAGGGTCTGTATAGCCCAGGCTGGCCTAGAACTCTCCATGTATCCTCCTGCACCAGTCTCCCAAATGCTGGGATTGCAGGTAGGAATCACCACACCCTGCTCTCCCATGGCTTTTAAGGTTAAATCCAAATTGTTTCAAATAATTTAGAAAACCCCAAAAGAATAGACATCACAGCAGGTGTGGTGGTACACGCCTGCACCCCAGCACTCAGGAGTCTGAGCCAGGAGGATTCCCCAAGAATTCAAAGCCAGCCCAGGAACATGTAACTTTTATATTTCCCAAGATCAGTCAAATCCCCTCAGGATTTACCTTGAAACTACATAGAGTGCTTTGTAGCACTGTTGTCAGTGTCAGCCATCTGGATGAGTCATGGCCATTGCTTGACCAGTTTGCTCTCTGTGAAAGCATGAGAGAATGTTTTCTCTCTAGGTGACTCTCCTTAGGCACACTACATCATCAATCCCTTTCCTCTGTGGCCCCAAAATCTCCTTGAACAGAAAATTTGGGACATCACTGAGTTATAGGATGTTATAGCACAGGTTCTTTTATGTCCTGAGTCCTCACTGACCTTGAAGGGCTAGGGCCAAATATTGGCTATCGTTATAGCCCTTAACCATGAGGCATAAAAAGAAGTAAAGCTAGATTAGCATGTTGAGCTGTAAAAGGCCTAAATCAACAGCTTCCAACACTGCCAGTTCTACCAATAACCCATTACGATTATGGAATATTGTACTGTGTATACAACTACTTTCTCTTAGTTCAGTGAGAAGAAATTTTGGTACCAATAATGGTTAGAAAAGTTATCATGTCTGCATCCTGTGCTCTGTATAACTACTACAAGGGCAATATATATTGTATCAATTACTGGGAATGTAATGCTAAGGTGTTTTGAAACTGTCACATTATTATTTTATTAAAAGAAATAATAATAATAAAAAGCCAGCCCAGGCTATAATGTGAGTTTATGGCCTGTCTGAACTGCACAGTGAAGCCCTGTGTCCAAAAAAGTAAGAAAAAAAAAAAAAAAAAAAAAGCAAGCAACACAAAGGGAAATTAGAAAACTTCAGAAAGAATTCAGCTTCACTCTGTCACAGAAACTCTAATTAGACTGGTGAGGGAGCTCTGTGGTAGAGGATTCCTCGCATGCCCGAAGCTCTTGCTTCAACAGAAAAGGGAAAAGAGAAACTCAGATGAAAATAGCAGAGATCATTTTTCACTTAGCAGCTGGCAGAGATTTAAAGGTATTCTGAAATCCAGCGTAAGCAAAGGTGCTAACGCTCAGCTGCACCTTCTATTCTCAGCAGCAGTAGGTGTGGTCTTTTTGGACAGCCACCTGGTCAAATTTTTGACAAAATACCTAAAAGCAGCCTGCAGGGCTCTTGGCTTGGTATCCACTTCCTTCTGCCGTTCTAATAGGATTCCTGCACGGAGCCTCGTGGGAACAACCAACTCCTTTGTGTTGCTGCTGGGAAGTCGATTCTTTGAGACCTGCTCCTCTCATCAGGAAAGAAACGAGCAAGATCACCCCTTCCTTGCCACTCATAAGTATGGTTGTCCCAGGGTGAGGTCTTCCTGGCCCCTCAGGTCTATTAACTGACAGTGCAGGGGTCAGGAAAGGTCAAGGCCAAGGGCTCTACCTGAGGGACAGCCTCAGAGAGCCAAAAGTCTGGCCTGAGGGAGGAGGGAGCAAGAGAGCCATGGAGGAGGCAGGAGGAAGTCCACAGGAAGAGTCCCTGGGAAGTTAGACCTCCTGCAGGCAAGGAGGTCCCGCAGGTCCGCACTGCAGAACTCAGCTGGGTGGGGCTTTACAGAACTGTGGAAGCAGCCAACTCCAATTCAGCCCCTGCCCGTCACAGTGGCTCATATAAACGGTTTTACTTAATAGTTGGGAGCAGGTCCCCAGAGAAAGAGCTGCTACATCAGACGACAGCGAGATCCACTGCTGGACAGGCAGCCCCTGGGTGACAGCCCCTGAGTGACTGGGGCAAGGCCACAGGTCCCCGCTGCTGTGGTGCTCAGCAGACCTGGGCACAGCAAGGCAGCTGAGCAGGACAAGCCCAGGCAGCGAGGAGACAAAAGCATCTGCTCCAGCTGCTCACCCTAAATCCCTAAAGAGAAATGGAAGTGCCATGCAGGGTGTGGCCAATCACTGGTCGGTTCCCTGGATCCTAAGGCAGGATCAGAGATGACAGGGCCCCAGGAAAGTACCCAGTGAACCCTAGTGTGCTGTGGGGAAACACAGGCCCTCAACAGAGCCACAGAGTAAGTCAGTTGGTCACAGAAATTCATTTGCTCCAGGATCACTACAACCTCAATCAAATTATTCAAACTTGTTTTATTTATTTATTTATTTATTTATTTATTTATTTATTTATTTATTTATTTATTTAGAGATGGGGTCTTGCTGTGCAGTTCAGGTTGGCCTTGAACTCGGGGAAATCCTCCTGCTTCAGCCTCCTGAGTGCTGGGATTACAAGTGTGCACCACCTAATTTAGTTTTAACTGTCCTGTCTGCTCATGAACGACCCCTTGGATCCATTCCTAAACTTCCTCTCAACACACAGGCGTGTCTCCCAGAATTTCCACTGTCACTCAGGGCTCACTACCCCCACAAAGAACACAGAAAAAGATGTTGAGGGGCAATGAAATTTTGGTAGCCAGGGACACGGACCCTCCGTCAACTTCTAGGGAAACACAGGGGCCAGGCATGTGTATTAACACTACTTCCAGGCAACCTTTTATAGGTAGGCAGGATAAAGAACTAAAAAGAAGATGGCAGCAGAGAAGGGAGAAACTGAATAGCGCACCTTGTCTGGGAATCGGAGCACAGTCAGTCTGTGCAGGTGAAGGACAAGATCCAGGGTTGGGGCTCCAGGGGTTCCAGGGACCCCCAAGCATAGGTGCAGAGGGATGTGCAGTGGAGCCAGATCCCCACAGAATTTGGGTTAAAGTCTGAAAGTGGAGCTGGGCATGGCAGCATATACCTATAATCTCAGCACTTGGGAGGCTGAGACCAGAGGATCACTATGAGTTCAAGGCCAGCCTGGGCTACATGGTGAGCTCAAGGCCTGCTTAAAGCATAGAGATGTCTACCTGTATCTCCCATCCCAGCTCTGACTAAGGCCCCTGAACTCTGGGCTGGACTGAAGGTTACTCACACCCTTCAGGTCAAGGAAGGCTCTACACAGGAAGCTGTGAGCACAGGCTTCAAGCAAGTATGTGGGTGAACAGGGGCAAGAGCATTCACACCTCAGGAGAACAATTCTGATGGTCTTGGTGAGTATACAGTTTTCAGTGTATACATACAAGACAGGGTCCCAGTGTAGCCCAGCCTAGCCTCAAACTCAGACATCCTCTTGCCTCAGCTTCCCATGAGCTGGGATTATAAGCATGCACCGCCGCAGCTGGCTGCAACTGTTGTGATCTGAGGTCTGAGTTAGAGCCAACTACAGAAGAGAGAAGGCAGTGGTAGTGGACTGGATAGGTCCCATAGCCCTCTGTCCTGGTTGCTGTATCATACTTACCGCGCAAGCTTGCTGAGGCCGAGCACTTGCTTGTTAGGGAGATAGCCGATGTGGACCTTGGGGAGGAGAGAGAAGTCATGAGCTTGAGGCAGAGAGAGCACTCTGTGACCTTGAAGTACAGGGGTACAGAAGGGCACTGTACACTTACGTGGAAATCTACCATGAACTCACAATGCATCCTCGAAACATGACTAAGAAGGTAGAGTGAAGAAGAGAATTCTTTTATATATAAAGACAATAAAAGAATACACAGCACTAAGTCTGTTATCAAATGACAAATTGAAACCAGGCAGGGTGATGCATACTCAAGACTCGGGGGGCCAAAGCCAGAGACTCACATAAATTCAGGGCCGGCCTGGGCTACACAGTGGAGTAAAAGCCAGATGTAAAGTACGGTTGTGACTTTCTTTGCTGACGTGGAGCCCTGCATGTCTTCCCTCTGTGGAGGAGAAACAGCCCCAAGAGAGCGTATGTGACCCTGGAGTGGCCTCAAACACAGGCAGGAGAGACTCCGGCATGGTAGGAACTGCAAGCATAACCAGGGCCACTTGCCCACCACAGTGCTCTCGGGAGCCCATGAATCCTGTTGCACAGGGAATCCCCCTTCCTTAGGGGACTGCATGCTCAGCTTGCACTGTACTCCACTGTCCTGGTGAAACAGGCAGCCTGAGGGCAATTCTCACAGGGAACCCACCCAGACGGTGCTAGGGAAGGCCATGCTTGTCAGTGTAGGGAGCACTGGTGAATCTGTCAGAAAATGCCAGCCACTTTCCAGCCCAGGAGTCAGTGTGAGAAAATGTTAGTTCTCTTCAAAGGCTGATACAGTGCTTACTGCAGGCAATTGGTTAACCAGCTATAGAAAGAACTACAGAGTCTGCAATCGTGGCCATACTGTGGAGGCTGAGGCAGGGGGATCTCAAGGTTCAGGCCAGCCTGGACAACTTAGGAAGATCCTATCTCAATTGATAGAGATAGTTAGGAAGGAATAAAAGTAGAATGCTCGTCTAGCATATAAGAGGCCATAGGTTCTATCTATATATGAAATCCACATTTGTCTATCGCTGCTAACCTAGGCAGCCTATATTTCTCATGCACATCCATACTTGACCTGAGAGTCCTCTATAGCCTTTCATCTACTAGTGCCAGTAGCACCTGAATGTTAAGGGTTTCAGAGAAAACCTACGGAGTGAAATCCTTCCCAGGGGACCAGGGAGTCCGCATCTCTGGACACTTTTGTGCTTCTATGCAGAGATAGTAATCCTTTTGGTCTTTCTTAAGACTTTGATTCACTCAATGTCGATTTTAGAAAATCATGACTAAATAATACAGCTGAAGCCCAGAGTCAATGAAGACACAGGGCTGAGGGCATCGCTGCACCAGACACTGCGGGCAGAGCTGAGCTCAGGATGAGGTGCAGTGGCCCAGTCACGACAGAGCCTGAATTTCTCACCTGCAGTGGAGGCCAGCCCATGGACTTCTCTGCCAGCAGCACTAATCAAATCTAGGATCACTCGGCTTTCATCTAATCTCCTTATAGCAAACCCAGAGGTTGAGCGGAACCAAGACAGAAGTGGCAGCAGGACCCCTACAGATTCCCACTGGGCCTTCCAGGGACAGCTGGGGTGGGGATATTTGAGAACCAAGAGACTGAAAAGCTGCCACCAGATGGGAGGAAATGGGAGCCAGGTTCTCTCCAGCAAAGCACCACTAGAACTTTTAAGCTGATCAGAAACATTTAAATGCAGGTTCGTGGGCCGGCAAGATGGCTCAGTGGTCTAAAGCACCTGCCTAGGAAAGTTTAGGCAACCGCAGGGACCGAGGCTCAATCCTGGGCACCACATGTTGTGCCAGCCCCACCCCCAGGGCAAGCTGAGTCAGCCATAACACAAATAAATAAATGAGGTTTTAAAAAAATTAAATTAAAACTAAAATTAAATAAATACAGGTTCATTATCAGTGCTAGTTAGGAATCACTGCCAATTTTATGCATGGCACTGCCACTGTGTGTAGGGAAGAAAGTAGTCTAGAGATGGATACTAATAGATCATATGTACAACTGTCATAGGGATGACAATGACCAAAAGGCAGGCTAGCTGTAACATACCTCCTATTCTTTTCATATTTTATTTAATGCTAACTTGTAGATGGGGGATTTCTTTATTTAAACAAACAAACAAAAAAAAAAAAAAACCTTACCACCTCACCATTAAAAAAAAAAAAATCATCATTTAGAGACACAGACTGGAAGAAAATGTAGGAGACGGGGCAGAACAATGGCAGGGATTTGGTTCCGGGATTTGAGGTCCTGTTCAGACACTAATCATGTTCTGGCTGTTGGTTTGCAAACTGGTAAGAGATACCTTGGTACCCTTCCCATCCTGCTGGGCCACTGCACCTCATCGTAAACTCAGCGATGCCCACTGTGGCTGGTGCAGTGGTGCCCTCTGCCCTGTGTCTTTGCTGACTCTAGGCTTCAGGGGTATTATTCAGCAAAAAATGAAAAAATAAAATAAACTGAGCATGGTGGTATAAGTCTATTATCCCACAGACTCCAGAGGCTGAGTATCACAAGTTCAAGGCAAAGCCAGACAGAGCCTTGTCCCAAGGTTAAATATATATATATATAAAAGGGCTGAGAATGTGGCCTCATGGTAGGAAGCTTTCCCAGCATGTAGAAGGCCCTGACTTAATCTGTAGTACCACAAAAAGCAAAACAATAAAACCAAAAACTTGAACAAAGCATGAAGCAATGTTAACACTTACTAAATCTAGGGGATGGGTATATAGGTTTTCATAGTACTGTTTCCAGGGGTCAGGGAGATAACTCAGTGGAATAAATGCTTGCCTGCCAAGTGCAGGGTCCTGAGTTCAATCCCCAGTACCACACACACACACAAAAAAGGAATATACATAGTACTGTTTCCTAAAAGACTTCTGTTTGAAAATTATTAATAAAAGGGGCTGGGGAGATAGCTCCGTGGCACAAGTGCCTGCCTGGCAAGTGCAAGGTCATGAGTTCGAACCCCAGTCCTATAAAAAAAAAATGTGTTGTATACATGTACCAATTCTCCACAATGATTGTAATCATGTACTGATATAAAAAATACAAAAAAAATTACAAAACAAAAAAATGAAAATAATGTATTTTTTTTTAAGTTAAAATAAAACAAAGGTATTGTGGAAGTTAGGGAAGAAGACAACTCTTTGTCCTAAATCAACAGGTTCTCAAGCATATGTGTTACAGCTTGTGTCTAGACAGCCCCTCAAAGCCTTAGGCTCTCATAGGTGGGGCTTCCTGGGGTGGTTGGATCTAGGATGTATAAATATGGATTAAAAGTATGATAACTAGGTTAGACTACTAGTTGGATTAACATGGTTCTGGATATGGCTGGATAAATTTAATGAAGACAGAAGACCCAGCCCGGATGTGAGGGGCAGGTACCAATAGGCTTGCAGCCTGGACAGAGTAAAAAGGGAAAGGGAGATGCCCTGCTGCTTGCTGTTTCCTGCTTCCTGCTTCCTACTTGCCTGACCATGGACTGTTCCTCCTCTGGCATGCTCCCCTGCCCTGCCACTCTGCATTGGAACCAGCCAACTACAGACTGAAACTTCTACAACCTGTGAGCTAAAGTAAACCTCTCCTTCTTTATCTTATGCATGTTGGTATTTTGTCCAAGCAACAAGAAAGTAACTAGGACAATGTGTTTAACTATGACAAACTAAAATACATTTGTTGCATTGGATTCATTTTTTATAATCTAGAAAGGGTTGGACATGTATCAAATCCAATAATACCTTGGAAATGATATTTTCTGGCCATCATTGATATTCTAATAACTTTCCATACAATGTGATATAAGCAGTTACACAATTTTGACACAGATATTTGGAACTTCATGGAAATACAAAATTGTACTCTTTCAAGAATATGGTATTTGGCCCAGTCTCTTATTTTCAAGTACTACTCTTGATAGAATGACAGTAACTGAGTTTACACAAGGAGCAGTATATATCAAAAAGACATGAGTGACATGTATTCCAAACATAATTTTAGCATTACATTGTGCTATAATCAATATGCTGAACCCCTTGAAGGTTCTTAAGACCAATATCTGATTCATCCTGTGTACATCAGTGTATGGTTTTGCTATTGATATGTTTTCTGCTTTATCTGCTTCCAGTCGCTTTGTTGTTTAGTCCATAACACATTCAGCTGTGTTATGCCCTTAAGTTCTTGTTTTCTTCTTTAAAGTTCTTATATTAGGGAGACTATACGATATTTACACAT
>PVJA010011896.1:0-53410 GCA_004027025.1 Myocastor coypus
AAAAAAAAAAAAAAAAAAAAAAAAAAAAAAAAAAAAAAAAAAAGAAAGAAAGAGTCTGGTGCTAGGCCCAGCCATTAGGTGGGGAGTATATTATTCTGTATAAAAGAGCTGTTGAGAGAAATTTTTCTCCTCCCTCACCTTTTTTTTTGGTACAGTGTGTCACTACGTAGCTTGGACTCCTAGTGATTCTTGTTTTCAGCCTGCCCGGTTCTGGGATTACAGGCCTGCACCACCATGCCCGGTCTAGGTGGGCATGGCCAGCATGGCACACCCAGGGGCAGGGCCAGCATGGCATGCGGCTCTGGCGATTGAAACCCTGTTCCCTGAGCTTGCCTAAGCAGGCGCTTTGTCTGCTGAGCTATATTGCTGGCCTTCACTGTTCTTTCTTTCTTTGAGTTTGCTAAGTGGTGCGATTATAGATATATCCACCGTATATGGATCTTTCTTTCTTAATCGTATTTATATGTTTTTTTTTTTTTTTTTTTTTTTGCAGTATTGACGATTGAATTCCAGGCCTTGTGCTTGCTAGGCAGTTGCTTATGCTGCTGAGTGCTATGTCCAGACCTCTTGCTTCCTTCATTATTTTTGAGACAGTGGCTTCATTGTCCTGCTTTAACCCAAGAGCTGGCATGACATGTGTATGCCAGTATTCTCAGCAGAATTTTTACAATTGCAGATGTAGAAACTTGCGAGTATAGCTGCTCCAGGGAACTGAGGTGAGATTGTGTTTACCAGGCAGGCTTTCTCCCCGTGCCTGCACCCCTGGAGATGCACTTCTGCGGTCAGGGCTGCATCAGTGCTGCTGCTCTTGGGGCCACATGCAAAGCAAGAGAGGCGGCTGCAGAGTAGGGATGTGTGGGTATCTGAATAGCAAGTGAATGTAAGATGGTTTGTAGCCATAGTCCTGCCAAAGCAGTCCTTTGTATTCATCAGGGAAGACAGTGGAGGAGGTAACCAGAGTGACATCACCGAGGTTCTGTGTTTTCACTTGAATGGTCAAAGCGGATCTACCTGCCCTTCCTTCCTTCCTTCCTTCCTTCCTTCCTTCCTTCCTTCCTTCCTTCCTTCCTTTTTTTCTTTCTTTCTTTTAAATGCAAAATACTTTTAAAAATGCATTAGGAATGACACAAAATTTCACTAAACAAAGTAATAGAAAATTGTGGCCACGAGATAGCTCAGTGGTCTAAAGCACCTGCTTAGGCAAGCTTAGGTAACCGCAGAGACTGCAGTTTGGTCCCCAGCACCACATGCTGCACCAGTCCCACCCCCAGGGCAGGCTGAGCTGGCCATAACATAAAATAAGGAAAGTAATAGGAAATTTAAAAGAAAAACAAAAAGAATAAAAAGAAAAAAAAACTTTCAGCATTAGCTGCTCCTTTCAGAAGACCAGCAGAAATTGCCACATCCTGTCTTCGTGCCCAGAATAGCTGCTGCACTGAGCCAGAAGGATGGATTTACAGTTCAGGAGTGGCTGGTCAGGGTGCTGTTCTCCAAGGTACCAACTGCAACTTGTGGAGAGAACTCGCTGCGGTACATAGAGATGCTTCCTAAACAAATGAAAGGAGACCTCCCTAACCTGCCCCCGGTGTGGGCCTGCAGCCTGCCCTCTGCACCTCCTTATCCCCACTGTGGCCTTCAGCCAGCGGGAGTTGTGGAGCACCCACTCCTTCTAGTCGTATTGTTTTTAATAAAAATGCCTTTCCTCATAGCCCTCAATTTTATTGTCTTTTGAATAAGTACCTTTTAAGATTCAGACCACGAGAAAGGGACTTCCCCTCCACAGGAAGGCTTACGTGCCTTCTTCTGCGTCTTTCGGCCTTCAGCTGCTCCTCTTGGCACAAGGTGTGACAATGACCTGTCTCTGTATCTGTCTTCTGCCCCTTCAGGGCAGAGGACTTTGAATTTTACTTGTTCATCCTTTGGTACAGAGGAGCCAGTGATTGCTGAACCACACAGGTCAATTTAATCTCTGTCTCTCTCTGTCTTTCTCTCTGGTTTGTTGTCTACAAATAATCACCATAAAGGCAAAACTGGGAAATGTGGTGGAGGTCTTGAAGGAGGGGCTGAAGGGAAAGATCTTAGGAAACAAAGAGTTTAAATGAATCTCAGTGTCTTCAAAAGATAAACATAAATATTCTGTCACAAGCAAATATCAACAACACAAAGGTAGACAGAGAAAAAGATGGAGGGTTCGTATAGCAGTTCATGAGAAGGGCCATGAGCTAAATGCACTACACACTCAGTTTTTTACAGTCATGAGGTAGCAGAGCAGATGGCCCCAGTAGAATTCTGGCTTCCTAAAGTAAGGATGCCCAGTACAGTGAGCTTTTTGCTTATTTTGGCCACTCGTTGGGTACTAAGTCCTTTCTCCCAGATGGTGCATTTTAAAGGGAGATATTGATGAACTGGAGTATGTTTACAATACAAACAAGATAGATGAGTAGTTAAACTGAATCAAGAGAACCAGGTATGTGTCCATATAGGAAATAGCAGCTCTTCACAGCAGTGGAAATGTATGTTGTGGAAAGAAAATATAGGTGTGCACAGGATAGCAAGATGATTTTGAGAGCATATTAACAGGGCGAGGGCTGAAGTCCTTGAGAGTTTTCTTCTGCACTAAAATTGTTTTAGAGTCTGCATAAGCAAGGATCAGCAGAGCTTGAGGGCTTAGCCCCATACAGCCCAAAGTTTGTGGCATCGTAGAGGCTACATTTTTCCAACTCTTAGATTCCTTAATTTCTTGAAGCAGTGGCCTCGGTCTGCCCTCAGACACGCTGCACAGGTGTGCCACAGTGGTAACCTGGCACTGCCTCTGGTGCATCCGATCCTGGCAGCTGACTCACAGAAGTAAATAGTCTTGTATCAATTGTAAGTATGAATAATAATGACACTATAATAAATCCATGTTGGATTCATAATAAGTCAAAATAATTTTCCATACTCACCGGAAGTCCTGGTGGCCCCATGTCTCCAACCATTCCAGGTGGACCTTCTGGTCCAGGCGGGCCTCTGAAACCCTTGTCACCTTTTATGCCTTTGGCGTGCCTCCCTGGAGGTCCCGGAGGACCCGGCTCACCTGAATTCACAAACAACCTGTCAGTGTTGCCAGCAGGGGATCGTGAGAGTTCTGTCAGGGATTCCTTTTCAGTAAAGCGCAAACCCTGCAGCTATGTTTGCTGCAGACACCCCTGCTCTTGCTGGGCATGAAGAGCTGTACTGAAGATAGAATGAGATGATGCCCAGGAAGTGCCTGCCCAGGAGGGACTGCTTCCTCCTGCGGACTGTGTGTTAGGGGAGGGTCTGTGCAGGGGCCCACGTCTCATGCACGGAACAAGCTCTGTCAGCGTGGACCTCTTTCTGATCTACCAAACAGGCCACTGCTTCAGCCCAACAGCTTAACTGCACACCATGCAGGAATGAGGGCCGGGGGAAGGACAGAGAAGACCAGAGGTCCAGGGGAAGCAGTGAGGATGAGAAGGATGAAAACTTCTGATGTCAGACCCTTCACCTGGATTTCCTCTTGAGCCTGCTGGGCCTCGGTTTCCTTTTTGGCCAAGGATGACCACCCCGGGCAGACCTAGTGGTCCTGGGAGTCCTGCTATGCCACGGGGTCCTGGAGGCCCAGGATCTCCCATGGTTCCCTTCCTGCCAGGGAGGCCGGGCCAGCCAGGGGGTCCCCTGTCTCCTTTGGCACCTGCAAAAAATACAGCTCCATAAGTTGCTTTTCGGCTCCATAATTTTTTTTTTTCTGTTCTTATAGCTGGAATTAGTTTGAAGTCACCTGTAATAGTGTAGGTGCTTGAACAATCTTTTGTTTTTGAAGAGACTTGTGAATATAATACAGACTTACAGTTCTTCCTCTGAATGGCTAACTGGACCTGGCAGTCTTTTTTTTTTTTTTTTTTTTTTTTTTTTTTTTTTTTTTTTTTTTTTTTTTTTTTTTTTTTTTTAACAGTACTGGGGATCAAACCTAGGGTCTTATTAGTTCTCATTTGCCCAGGAGGGCCCACGCTGACTTGTGATCCCCTAGCTTCAGCCTCCCAGCGTGTTGGGCTTGCTGGGCTGTAGGCATGTGCCACCGCACCCAGCTCAGCCACTGTACGCTTACAAGTTTCAGTAATTTTATTTTATTTTTTTGTTTTTTCTTTTTTTGCGGGACCGGGGTTTGAACTCACGACCTTGCACTTGCTGGGCAGGCACTTGTGCCATGGAGCCATGTCCCCGGCCCCAGTAATTTTATTTTAAAAGTGAAAGTAACATCTGTTCTCACTCCATTCTTTAAAGATCAGGTGACACAAAACATGGAGGAACAGTGCAGGCACACACCTGTAATCTCAGCTGCTCGGGAGCCTGAGACAGGAGGATGAAGATTTTGGCCAGCTGTGGCATTTCAGTGGGACACATTCTCAAAATTGAAGAAATAATCAAAATTGTTGGGGAATGAAGCTCAATGGTAGATCCTAGTGTGCATAAGGCCCTGAATTCAATCCCTAGTAGGTAAAAAAAAAGTAACCAAAACCCAAAAAGTATAATTTTAAGGTATTATATACATATATAAGCAACTTAATGAGTCTCTTTTTTTTCTTTCTTCTCATTTTTTCTTGCTCTATATTGGGCTGATCTTAACCTCATGGCAGTCACCCTGCTTCAGCCTCCCAAGTGTTGGGATTGCAGGCATCCACCACCAGGCCTGGCTTGAGTCCCTTTTCCCAAATGAAAGATTAAAAAAGGACTGAAGATATAGCTCATTGCTAAGGTCTGGGTTCAATCCCTAGTATCACAAAAAAACAAACAAACAAAAAAAACAAACAAAAAAACCCCAAACCCAAAACAAAACAAAACAAAAAACCCCCCAAAACAAAAACAAAAATAAAACAAAACAAAACAAAACAAAACAAAAAACCCCCCAAAACAAAAACAAAAATAAAACAAAACAAAACAAAACAAAACAAAACAAAAAACCCCAAAAACTCCAACCAACCAACCAAACAAAAAAAAAAACTAGAACAGGGGCCCGGCGGGATGGCTCAGGGTCTAAAGCGCCTGCTTGGGAAAGCTTGGGCGGCTTCAGGGACCACGGTTCAATCCCTGGCACCACGTGCTGTGCCAGCCCTGCCCTTGGGGCGGGCTGAGTCGGCCATAAAAATGAGTGAATAAACAAACAAAGATTCTGAAACAAGAAAAAAACAAAAAAACAAAACAAAACAAAAAACTAGAACAGAACAGAACAAAACAAAAGCTACTAATGTTATAAACCACTGGCATGAGAAATGAAGACTTGCGGTCTGTCACATAAAAATGGCACTTTGAACAGCACGTCCAGTAAAAGTCGGGAGTTATTGGGCGTCCCCTAATAAATAATGGCATGAGTCGCAAACTCAGTGTGGGTGCTGAACTCTAAGAGGGCCGCGGTAATTATGGCTCCTATTGGATGTCCCGACAGAGGCAGGGGTGCTGATGGGAAGGCAGCGATTCCGCGGCACCCTTTCAGGAGGCGAAACCTTGAAACCGTGCTAGCAATGATGACAAGGCAAATGCAGAATAGTGCTTTTTATTTTTAAGGACTTCTATCGAAGGAAATCCCAAAATTGGATTATTGTTGCCAATTCATTCCTCTTACTGTGAGGGTCATGACTAAATAGTTCTCATAGAATTCTACAGCTATGTGGCAGTGCCTTGTCCTCTTTGTGATTTCGTTCTGTCAAGAGTTCCAGAAAGACGAGTGCTAAACAAGTTGGTCTGGCTGGGAAGGGTTTTGAGTCCTGGGGCATTGGCACCATGACTCCAGCTTGGGCAGCAGGTAGTCAGCAGATGGCACAAGTGCCGGGCCACACTGGTGTGTCAAAATACATCACAGCTGCCAAAGGACAGCTCTCAGCAGGTTATAGTCTCATTAGGGTGTCTTTTCTTTTCTTTTCCTTTCCTTTCCTTTCCTTTCCTTTCCTTTTCTTTTCTAGGACTGGGGTTCAAACTCATGACCTTTCACTTGCTAGGCAGGCACTTGTGCCACAGAGCTATTTCCCCGGCCCCTCGGGTGTCTTTCATATACTAGGTTAAATTTGTTTTTCACGTAATGTTGGGTCTAGAAATCAGACTGGGTTTGTGCCCCTAGAAATGTGTATCTTGGGCTGGGGAGATAGCTCAGGGGCACAAGTGCTTGCCTGGCAAGTACAAGGTCCTGAGTTTGATCGCTGGTTCCACAAAGAGAAAAAGAAAAAGAGAGAAAGAAAGAGAAAAAGAAATGTATATCTTTAGCCTGTAGGGAAACAACTGCTCACCTGGAACACCAGGATCCCCTCTTGGGCCTGGATGGGCCCCCAGCATGCCTGAGAGAGATCATATGGGCATATTTATATTTGATTAATTTTATTAAAAATATATATGAACAAAACCTACTATATACCAAGAACATATTAGAAATCCAGTTCTATCAGAGACCCTTTTGAGAAATGCAGGTGCATACCGATCCTAATGATCCTACCTAAAATGAAATCAGTAAACCAAAGAGACTGAGCAAGTTGTACCTGTTTCTCCCTTTTCTCCAGGAGGGCCAGGAATCCCATCGTGTCCTTGGTCACCTCTTGCACCCATTGGTCCCGAAGACCCTGGGAACCCTGGGAAGCCTGAACAGAATAGAAACCAAAACCCAGGCCAGGGTATTAAAGGAGAGGACTTATTTCCTACTGGTGACCTAGTGCCAGTGTCAGGACAATGTGGGACTTTATAAAAGATGCTAATCTTTTAGAACTGTAGTAAGATGAAGCTAAGCTCAGACTGAAAAATATGAGCAGATTAATATTATCATGAGGATGACTGTTGGGATGGTTAGGTTGGCAGCTGTTTGAATGAAACAGAACTATGAGCCGGGCGTGGTGGCGCACACCTGTAATCTCAGCACTCAGGAGGCTGAGGCAGGAGGATCGGTGCGAGTTCGAGACCAGCCTGGGCTACAAAAGTGAGCTCAAGGCCAGCCTCAACTGCATAGCGAGACCCTGTCTCAAAAAGACAAAAAAACAAACAAACAAAAAAGAAACAGAACTATGTAGTCCCACTTGCCCGCCTTGCTGTTTGGATACAGAGCGGCAGGAGTGCCCTTCTACAGGAGCAGTAAATGTACAGACTTGAGCGTCAGAAGAAAATGCACTTCCCTCGGGTAGCAGGGCTAGGAGAAGTACAAAAATGGAACCTGGAGGGCCTTTGATTCCTGGAGGGCCTGGGAAGCCTTTGATTCCTTTAAGCCCCAAATCACCATCAGGACCTGGCTTTCCTAGAAGTGGAGAGAGCAAGAGAGAGAGAGAGGAAGGAAAAAGAAATAACAAAAGGTGAATGATTCCCACAGGGAAGGAAACTCTCAATTCCCACAGTCAGCTGTGTTCAGGCTGGTCCTAAGGGATCCCTCTTGTGACAGGCAGGTCACTCAGGCTTTTATTGTGACTGTTCGCCAGGAAGCCGCAGCAGCGATTGGTGGATCCTTTCCAATGGTCCACTTGCTGTTTTAATTGACAGTTACCTGCACATCCATTGCACATTTAGATACTTAAATGCTGTCCTTAAGACCGGAAGCTGCAACCTAATACTTAGGCAGGTGTTTTGAATAAAACAAAAACTTGAACCCAGACTATTAACTAATAAGAAAGAAAACCAATGTTCAACCCAAAAATATGTTTTAAAAAAATATTTGAGACAGTGCCATATGAATTGAATTGTGTTGTCTCCAAGTTCACATATGGAAGTCCTAGGCCCCAGGACCTAAGACTGTTACTATATTGGGAGATGACATTGTAAAAATGAAGGCACTGGGAGTGGTATCTTTTTTTTTTTTTTTTTTTTTTTGTCTTTTTGAGACAGGGTCTCGCTATGCAGTTGAGGCTGGCCTTGAGCTCACTTTTGTAGCCCAGGCTGGTCTCGAACTCGCACCGATCCTCCTGCCTCAGCCTCCCGAGTGCTGGGATTACAGGCGTGAGCCACCATGCCCGGCGGGAGTGGTATCTTTGTAAGAGGTAAAGACATGCAGGAGAAGGAGAAGATGACCATTTAATGTCAAACAGGGAAGTATCAGGAGTTCGACCCTACTAGCACCTTGATCCGAGATTTCTAGATTCTAAACTGTGAGAAAACAAATTTTGGTTGTGTATGCTGCTCGGTCTGTGCTGTTTGTTCTACAAGCGTAACAGACTCACACGGATAGCATAAGGTTGTACAGGAAGCAGTATTTCAGGCCTTTAGGCCAAATTTGTTGGGGTGGCATTTTTAACGTTTTCCTTACAGGGGCAGGCTTTTGGATGTCATCACCCCCCCCCCCCCACAAATGACGCTCCTCATTGTTAATTCATTGCTTCTTGGTGTCTTAGAATTTAAAGGTTAAAGTTGAGCAAAAACAAGTTGCCAGGCAGGCTCTCATGCCACTGAGCTATTTTCCCAGCCTTAGCTTTCTGTTTATAAAGATGATTCCAGCTGAGAGCCATACTGCAGGTAGTGCTTCCAGCTGGCAGAACTGTAGAGCCAGTCTCACCTGGGTGGCCAGGACTCCCGGGACTTCCAGGGATCCCGTCAGATCCAGCGGCTCCTGGCTGTCCAGGAGGGCCAGGTGGGCCCCTTTCTCCTTTCTTTCCCACGTCGCCTGGCAATCCCGGATCTCCCTTAAATTCAGGCAAATGCCTTTATAATTCTCATGTAAGCAGGATACATGATTAGAATCAAGTACAAACATCACTCGTTCATCCACCAGTTAGCATAAGTGTCTGCTGCGGGCTATGAGTGCTTCTGGGACTGAGTTGGCTATGTGTTTGTGGGCCTGACCCTAAGTGAAAATGCGACTGTCAGTTTAAAAATTTGAAAGATTTCAAGACAGCAACAACAAAGCATTAAACGAAGCTCAGGTACATTTTTACTGGACCTCTGAACAACACACGCTGCCTATTAGTGGAGCTGACCCTCACCAGGGTCTAATGATAACATCCCCCACACCTGATCAGCTCTTGACTTCATAGAGTGTTGGGGGCCAGTGGGAAGATAGATAGTTAATAACCACACAAATATATAATTATAAATTGTGGTGACCGATGGGAATAAGAGATAAAACAAATAACGCCATGTCCTGCCAATACTGTGCATGTACTACATGTATGTCAATCATACCTAAAAATCCTTTCAGGAATTTACTGTTGATTAAATCTATATTATAGTTTTATGATAAGTCAGGGTACTCAGGGTCCAATGGTGACGTATAAAATTTCCACTGTCACTGATAAGATCTACTGCATGGTTACTTTTATATTACTTTTTTGTTGTTTGATGCATAGTTCTGAAAGCTTAGGGTGGTTACCTATGAAAATCCTAAATCTAAATCGGACCAGTAATTAACTGTGCATAAAGTCAAATGGAATTTTTCATTGAGAAAATATCTTTGTGGAAGAAGTTTTTCCCTGGCTTTCAAGTAGCAAGAACTTGTCTGTGTACAGAGGAATAAGGGGTATCTTATGCATGTGTGCTATGTCTAAAGTTTTTCTTTCTGCTTGTGGCATTTGCTACTGGAAAATATATACTTTTTTTGTCTTTTTGAGTCAGAGTCTCACTATGCAGTTCAGGCTGGCCTTGAGCTCACTTTGTAGCCTAAGCTGATCTCAAACTTGAAATCATCCTTTTGCCTCAGCCTCCTGAGTTCTGGGATTACAGGTATGCACCCCCATATAACTTTGAGGTTTTGGAAATATTCATTTTTGAGTATCTGTTGAAAAATATCAGTTCTCTCCTATAAAAATTTGATCTATACACTTGACCTTCAATTTCAGGAGATTAGAGAGTTTCTTGGGATACTCTAGATTCCTTGAGAGGTCCATGGAATTCCTTGTTAAAAATCCTGCTTATACAAAATTCTTATTAATTAGTCTCTATCAGTTTGACTTCGGCCCTTACTATCATTGTGGACTGGAGGACTGGTGGGAAGCAGAACTTAGAAGAGCAACCAAGCCTCAACTGCAGCATTAGGTTCATGTTTCATATGATACACCGCAGAGGACTTGGACATGCAATCCTAATGTGACAGAGAAGAAGTATGGAAAACACTGGGACAAGATAAAGACATTAGGAATAAGGAATGAAGGTGCTTAGAGCTCTAAATAAGAAAAATCAATGTATTTTGAATGTCACTTACTGCTTAATGTTGCTCTATAGTTATATTATAACTTTGCATTGTATCTTGATAGAACGAGTGGTTTTGGTCATAAAATATATGTCTATGTGAGATGAGTTCGTGGTCAAGCCTGGTCAATTTTTGTTTGGGAAAATTCCTTCTCCAGTCAGATTGTGTGGTTGGGTAAGCACTGCCCCCTTCTGGGAGAATACTTAAATTGCAGGAGCAGAGCAATCCTTTGGGTTTGGAACAGGTTTTCCAAGGTTGATAGTGATAATGACCAATCTTAGTTGTGGAAATAGGATTGAAAAAAAATCTAAATGATTGCCTGAAAATATGGTGAAACTTTCATTTTTTCTGACCACAGGGAATCTGGATCTTCACTAATATTTTAAGGGCTACCTACCAACTACCAAAACAAAATTTTCAGTGGCCTATATACCTTTGGTCCTGGAGGTCCTGGCCTTGTGTCTTTTAAATAACCTGGTTCTCCCTTATCTCCTTGGAGGCCATGCATGCCTGGGAGCCCTGGTCTTCCAGGTAGACCAGGAAATCCTGAAGTTCCCCTTTTTCCTTTAGAACCTGAAATTAGGAAAAATATCAGGCAAGACAGGTAAACACAGGAATATTTGAAGGGTTCTACATTAGACCTTTCTATGAACTACCCTTCTCCCAAGAAATTGGGTTTTCAGAATCTCAAATACATCAGGAAGTGATAATGAATGATTTTCTTTTTCCAGAACTGGGGATCAAACTGAGGACATTGCACTTGCCAGGCAAGCACTTGTGCCCCTGAGCTATCTCTGCAGCCCCTATAATTGATGATTTTTTTTTACACAGTGGGAATGTTTATTTTGTTTTCACTAATACTTTTATTTTTATTTTATTTTATTTTTTTTTGAGACAGGGTCTCGCTGTGCAGTTCAGGCTGGCCTTGAGCTCACTTTTGTAGCTCAGGCTGGTCTCGAACTCACACCGATCCTCCTGCCTCAGCTTCCTGAGTGCTGGGATTACAGGCGTGCACCACCACACCCGGCTTCACTAATACTTTAATTGCCACACAGATACCTTTAACTAAGAAGCAAATGTGGTTGTCTCGCATAAACTTTCTACTAAGTGGCAAATCAAAACAATATCAGTGGAATTGTGACCTGCTGTTAGCTTGTGGGCCCATCACAGGGCCCCATGCATGTATTACCTGGTACACCCATGTTGCCCATGCTTCCTGGCATGCCACGTGGCCCTGGTTCTCCAGGATTCCCAGGGCTCCCCAGATCTCCTCTAGGACCTTGAGAACAAATAGAGTAAAAAGTCATAAGGTCTGCACAGTTCCTGGGCATAGTGGCACTCAGTAAGTATCTGTTGCCTGCACGAATGAATGAATCCAGAACAGCTGGGCCAGCTGGTGCAGGTATTCGGTTAGCTGCCCTTTCGCCTTTAGATCTAGTGAAGACTGGGACTCAGTACACTAAGTCTAGAAAAAATGAGATTCTCATTGCAGGCCTGGACTTCAAATTCGTCCTGTGACCAATGGCAAGAGGAAAGGGTGGTCTCCCATGACCTCATAGTAATGTATTTCCAGCTTTCTGCTGTCATGTTATTGTCTTGTAGTATTATTACTGAGGTGCTTGGGGAATGAGGGACTGCTTTAGTAGTTTAAAAACGTACTTTGTAAACTCAATAATTTGTTTTTAAAAAGACAAGAAAATTTGAAAACTTCTCAAGCATTAATTTCACCTTGGCTATGTTATATTGTGATAAAATATCATTTAGAATACATGCCTGTCATTTCAAAATAAAATTTTGAGTTGATAAATGAAACTCTGAACAGACTAAAATTTTGAAATTAATATACCCCAATGAATAAAATTTTCCTTTTGATTTTATTTAGAAGTGGATTTCTGCTAGAACAGGATTCATATTCAACACATGAAGTCTACAAATAAGATTCATTACATTTAGATCAAGGAAAACATGAAACATACATTGATATTAGAGTATCCAGAATACCTGGTGGTCCTGGTGGCCCAGGTTGTCCTTCAAGGCCCCTTAAACCTGGTAACCCTGGAATGCCTCTGTTTCCTTTCTTGCCTGGATTTCCTGTAAGTCCTAGAGTTAAAAACCGGATATTAAAAATACAGGTGAGGATTTTGTCAGACTCATACATATCCTAGACTAAACTGCATGAATATTGTATCAGCATACATTTTAAGTCTATGGGTGGGTGTGGGCCTGTATCTTTTTAAAGGTAGATAAAAGAACAGAACAGGTGTGAAATACAAGCACAATGGTTGACATCAGTCAGTCCTCAAGGAGTGCTAACAATGATCACGTTTAAACATTCAAACATCATTTTATATTATAGTGACCTATCCATCTATTCATTTTTCATAGTAAACACAGGATCCTACTTCATGATTCTCATCTAAACATTTCATTCTCAACCCATTTGATAAAATTACTGTCTATCAAGTATAAGGTTTTATCAGTATGACTACTTAGAGTCATACTGTCAATTGGTGACAATACTGAGATGTGGTGTCATTTCTGAAAGCTCAAAAACTTCCCTTTTCTCTTCTTCTTCTTCTTCTCCTTCTCCTCCTTCTTCTTTTTCTTCTTCTTCTTCTTCTTCTTCTTCTTCTTCTTCTTCTTCTTCTTCTTCTTCTTCTTCTTCTTCTTCTTCTTTTTCTTCCCCTCCTCCTCCTCCTCTTGCTCCATCATCATAATCCTCCTCCTCATCTTCATCCTCATCATCGTATTTAGTACAAGGTCTATAGGGTCTCACTATGTAGATCAGACTCATAGTGATCCTCTTGTTTTCAGCCTCCCAAGCACTGGGATTACAGGCATGTGCCACCATGCCCAGTCTCAATCAACATCTTTGCGTGCCCCGGAGGCGGGGCCAGCACAGCACTGCAGGGATTGTACACCAGCTGCTGTACTCTGTCTACGCAGGCACTTTAGTCCACTGAGTTATCCAGCTGGCCCTATTCCACTTTTTTTAAAGAACATATTTTTGATCATCTCACTTTCCTGCTCATTAATATTCACTGGATCTCTTTTGTCTACAGAGGAAATGACAAACTTCCTTAACTGCATGGATCATTTCCACAGTCTCCCTGTCTTGCTTACTGCCTTTTCTCCAGCAAATTCCCTTGCCTGGGCTCATTTCATGCTTATATATTTATTCATTCATTCACATGGAAATTGAGGATCTAATTAATAGACAGGTCTTGTGCTGAGTGCTGGAGATACAAATAGATCGTGGTCACTTGCCCAAGTTTTTAGTGGTTAATTGGAGAGCTAGCCAGGCAATTGCCACCCAGCGTCAGAAGTTTTGTAATAAAGTTGGCCACAAAATGCAACAGGAAAGAATTCCTGGAAGATGTTGATGTTTTCTTTTCTTTTTTTACCCCTCAGTCTTGAAGACCGAATGAGAACTAATTAGGTAGAGAAGACATGGCGTGGAATGGGTTTCCTAAGCAAGAAAATAGTCTGTGCCAAAGAGTAGGCAGCAGGGGGTGAGATGGTTTCATTTGCCTCTTCTTCTTTTTTGTCTAAGAATATATATTGTTTAGAAGGTTCATTTGCCTACAGGCCAAATCTCAATTAGTTTGATATGACTTGAGAGCCAGGGATTTTTTTTTTTTTTAATTGCTGAAGAGTTAAGGAAACAAAACAAAGGAAAAAGAATCTGCAATAGGGACCATTCATACATGGTCAGCACGATCTGAGGTATTCACCACTTGACCTTTGCAGAAGGTGCTACAGAGCCATTAGAGCCATTGATATTTCTTTTCCCGACAGAGTTGTGAGTTTTTCATGACCAGGATGTTGTACTTGCTTTCATACCTTTGTGGTCAGCACATAATAAAATACCTAATCCATAGACGTTAAAAAAATAAGTGTCAGCTACCTAAATAGCATGTGGTTAGAGAGACTGGGAAGGACAAGTAGGGAACAAACTGCTATGCCAGCCTGAAGAGCTTGAATTCTTCAAGCAAGGGGAGCCTTAGAAAGACCTCAGGCCTGGAGTTTCATTGCCTTATCTGAGTCCCTCTCATAATTTAAATCTGCAGCCATGGAGGCATCTCTGAGGAGCCTTGTTGCGTTTGCCCCTTCCTTCTCCACAGGGGAGATCATGAATGGCTGTCTGATTAACCAAGTCCCTGGGAGGCCCATCTCTGCTACAGTGGGCTGGGAGCTACCACAGTGCCTCATGCTAGGTTACTGTAAGATTAAAGGAGTCAATAATTATAACATCTGAGACGGTACCTGTGCGCTGAAATGCTGTCAAGTCTTTAATTAGCCCAGTACTACTAATTTGCACCTCTTATTACTCACTGTCATTCCATACCTATGCCTTGGATTCCCTTGTGTATACCCTAAGGGAAAGACAGTAATTTGTACCCTCAATATAAATGGTAGAAATTCACTTTTTTTTTAAAAAAAATGGGTTATACTAAAATTATTTAAAATAGCATATTCCTTTTTTTGTTTTTGTTTGTTTCCCCTGTGTGCCTCAGTTATGTATTTACAAAGCTACACTAAGGGAAAGCACAGCTTAGGCTCGTACTGCGCCCTGGGTCCGTACATTGTGGAACTTGGTGGGAGCATGGAAACGGCATGTGTACCTCTACATTTCACAAGTTAAGTTTGTCAGTTGTAGGTTAGTGGCACTGTGCATTTTGCCGGTGACAGCCAACCTTTGCCTTATGTAGACATAGATAATGCTACTCATATTTTGTTCTCAAAACGTTTCTGACACATCCAAAATAGTGTAGGATAGTCTAGTGATGTGGTGTCCATGGAGGTAGTTTGTCAAGAGAAATGTATGTCAGTATTTGTGCCAGTGGGTTTTTAAATTTTATTTTTATTTTGACTTAGACAACTTCTAGCAGAAATTCCCTTTCTGTTTCATTGCTAAACAAGAGAGGAATCTTCTCTTTGCACCAGAACTCAGTGGCTTCTCTGGAATTTAAATGAGATTCCCCAAGAGATTTTATTCTATAAAGGTACTTCTTTTTTTTATATATACATATTATGGCTGGCTCAGCCTGCCCTGGGGGTGGGGTTGGTACAGCATGTGGTACCAGGGATTGAACCACTGTCCCAGAGGTTGCCTAAGTTTGCCTAAGCAGGTGCTTTAGACCACTGAGCCATCTTGCTGGCTTATAACTGTACTTTATACAAAAAAGAATACTGCCTATAAGTTGAGTGTTTTCCAATGATCATCCATTTTATCACACTGGCAAATTGCTTGCATTTGATGCCTTTTCAGGCCTGATCACGTGTCACTCCTGAAAGTCTTTCCTAACTCCTGGGGATAGTTACTCAGTATTTGTTCAGAACCCTATGCAGATCTTTAAAAACAGATCTTCTCTTGAGCTATAAATGCTATGAAGCAAGCATACAAATATTTGTTGACCACAGCTTCCCTTCTTGAAGGGCTAGGGAGATAGTTCAGTAGAATAAGTGCCTGCCTGGCAAGCACAGGGTTCTGAATTTAGTCCCTGGTACCACACACACACACACACACACCACACAAATCTCAAGGCACAACCTCCCTTCTTGGAAATCATTCTGGATTTCTGTGTTTGCAACTACAAGCATTTTTCTTTTTATTCCTTTCCTGCTATGAAAGTTTGCTTTGCCAAAGTAATGTTTTACCCAGCAATTCTTTTTCTAAAATTATTTGGGGCTAATGATGGTCCAGAGGACTGAAAGATAGGCCAGTTTAAAATTTGGTTTCGAAGGCTGCCGAGACAGCTCAGCAGACTAAGCACCTGCTTTGGCATGGGCAGGGATCAGGGTTCCATCCCCAGTTCTGCATGCCACACCAGCCCCTGAGTCAGTGGCAGAGTCTGGGCATAGTGGCACATGCCTGTAATCCCAGCACTGGGGAGGCTGAAAACAGGGGGATCACCATGAGTCTGAATTTCATAGTGTAAACCTGTACCAAATACACAAATTAAAAAAAGTAAAAATAGAATTTGCTTTCATATTGGCTATATTATTCATATCATAAAACCTCTTGCAAAAAGCATTCAAATAACTTGAGATAATTCAAATTGATTGGAATGTTAGCCTAATAGACACAGCTAACATTAACAGTATTCCTAAAGGGCTGGCCTTTTATTAAAGGTCTTATTATCCTCCAAAGGATTTTTGAGCATGAGAAGTTTGTAGATGTACTCAGAAAAATCCATCCTGGTGGTTGACAGGATGCAAGCGAATTTGGGGTGGAGGTTCTTGTTTCTACCAAAGAAGTTTTTTTCTGTGGGAATTTCTTTTTTTTGTGGCCTGCTCAGCCCACCCTGCAGGTGGGGCATATGGCACTGAGGATCGAACCACAGTCCTTGCACATTTGCCTAAGCCTACCTATGACGTTTGAGACTGCCGAGCTATGTCCTCAGCCCTGTGTGGAACTTTCTAAGAGTTCTATCTTGTCCGTGCAAGAAGGGAGAGGAAAATTTGAGGCTTACAGTTTAACAGTGTGCTAGAGATAATTTAAGTGTAGCGGATCAAAACACAGAATTCGCTTAGGAACGAAACGCCCTGCGTTGAAGAGACAACTCATTGCTGTGAATGGCTCCCAAGGCTTGACCCTCGTTCACACTCAGCCCTAAACTGGCGGTACGCCTTGGGCAGGTAACTAAATCAGGCCTTCACGGTCTTCCTGTCCCCTAAAGGAGCATGCCTGGTCATCTCTTAGTTATGGACCCAGCCCCAGTGTTATGATTCTAAATGGAAAAGTCTCCTCACCTTTGAGGCCTGGTTCTCCTTTGTCTCCCTTTAAGTGGGCTATTTGAGAAGGCCCTGGGTTTCCTTTCTCTCCCGGATCCCCTTTGGCTCCTGGAGGCCCTTGGTCACCTTTTATTCCTGAGATCCCAAGGCTGCCTATCAGACAGAAATAACGGCGTTAGGCTCTTCATTCTTTAAGTAGTTCACGGTTTCAAAAGTTAATTAAACAACAACGGTTAACAGTCCAGAGAACTTAGAAGTTTCCCTAGGCAACTGGCCACCTAACAGGCAGCTGCCAAGAAAGTAGCACAGAAAACAGCAGCAAACACTATGTTCTCTCAGAACTACTTTCCAGCCAAGGAAAGAAATGTGATTGATCTTGCTGCTAAGTGAGTGGACCCTGTTGGTGCCTCCTGATGTCTGGGCACGGTCACTTACCCCGCTGCCCCTGGGGGCCCGAGTTCCCTGGAGGCCCAGGAAGGCCGGCAGGTCCAGGGTAGCCCAGCATCCCAACCATTCCTTTTTCACCTGTGGAAACAAAGAAACACAAAGAAGCACATGCTTAGAAGCTGGGAGCTGCAGGAATGATTTATGCAAATAGGAAAATAACCGTCATCTCGGCAGATGGCCTTTCCTCAGTCCTTTGATTTGGCAGTCATTGACGGCAAATCATGTTCAGAATAAAATTAATTGCAGTTAGGTAGATTTTATCCTGCCCCCTCTGGCCACTTGCTTTCTATTGATCCCTTTAGTTTAGATTTTCCATAGCACTTAGCTCTAATTGAACTTAATTTTAAAGTATGTTCAATATTGCTTGCACACTTCTTATCTATTGATCTGCTTTTAGTGATGGGCCCATTGCTGACATATGATGGCAGTCCAGCAATATGAGTGAAAGAATGATGTGTTGGTAACTCTCTGTAGATCAGCTGGGGGCCTTACGCTGAGAGCAAGTGGTTAGAATTTTCTTCTTTAGTATATGAGCTATAAAATAACTATGATATAAAGAACATTATAAAAATATTATGGACAGCCGGGCGTGGTGGCTCACGCCTGTAATCCCAGCACTCGGGAGGCTGAGGCAGGAGGATCCGTGCGAGTTCAAGACCAGCCTGAGCTACAAAACTGAGCTCAAGGCCAGCCTGAACTGCATAGTGAAACCCTGTCTCAAAAAGGCAAAAAAAAAAAAAAAATTATGGACAACAAATTGGATAACTTAGAATGAACAAATTCCAGGAGAAGCAGACTATCAAATCTGACTCAAGAAGAACTTTAAAATTTGAATAGAAGTATAACAAGTGAAGAGATTGAATTTGTATTTTTTTTTTTTTTTTTCTAGAACTGGGGATCAAACTCAGAATCTTGCACTTGCCAGGCAGGCACTTGTGGCCCTGAGCTATCTCCCCCACCCCTGAATTTATATTTTAAAGACTTCCTGCAGAGAAATCCCCAAACCAGAAAACTTGAGTACTGGAAGTTACTAAATGTTTAAGGAATAGCAAGTGTTCACGAACTCTACCAGAAAATGCCAGGGGCAGAAGACCATCCCATGTGAGGCTAGCACTGAGCTGATACCAAAACTAGACAGAGACATCACAAGCAGACTACAGGCCAATGTCCCCTGTGAGCAGAAATGCAAGCAGCTCAACAGAATAGCAGCAAGTATAGTACAGTGGAATAGACAACAAGACAGATGCATCCTATGTAATTATGAAATAATGACCGTGTCGCCACCAGTATTCCTTCCCCTACAGCCTTGGCTTGGTCCTCATCTCTTATAAGTAATTCTGAAGGAAAAACTTAACATGAACTAAACCAAAAGTATGGACTCAAATATGTATGCCAAGGGCCCTCAAGATAGTTCAGTGGTCTAAACACACTTAGGCAAGCTCAGGGACTCGGGTTCAATTCCTGGTACCACATGCCACAATGGCCCTACCCCACCCCTTGGCGTGCTGAGCTGACTGCCGAGACCAAGCATAGTGGTACATACCTGTAATCCCAGCGCTGGGGAGGCTAAAAACAGGAGGATTACTATGAGTCTGAGCTGTGTAATGAGACCTTGTACCAAATACATAAAAATAAATAAAATAAAATTTTATAAAGCCCATGCCTGTGGACAGATTGCAGAACACTCTTAAAGGAAAAATATGGAAGACAATATAAAAGGCAAAATAAAAGCACAAGCAAGGATACCTGGTAGCCCTAAAAATCCTGGAGTCCCTGGAAATCCTTTTGCACCAGGTGGCCCCTTCTCACCATGCCGACCTGGCAGTCCTGGTGGTCCTGGTTCTCCAGGGAGCCCTGACCTATCCAAACCTGGAATTCCTGGGTCTCCCTTTGGTCCCATTTCTCCTCTTCTGCCTGTGAATAAATGAAGGGATGAATTAATAAACAGATATTTTCTCCACTAATTTTCTTCTTGTTTAATATCTGGCCACGTGATTTTGGGTAAGACACGTGTGTGCGTGTGTGTGTGTGCGTGCGTGCGTGCGTGCGTGCGTGCGTGTGTGTGTGTGTGTGTGTGCTTAACATCCCCCCTCTGTAACGCTACTCAAATCCCTCCTAGGTCTAAGATTCTCCTTCAGTGAGTCATACAGTAATGGAGATGCAGTATCAGAGTCTGTTTCCTAGTCCTGCAGGCACCATCTACAGCTGCTTCCCATGGCTGTTGCTCAGTCCTTCACCCACAGAAGATACACAGAGCCACCTGTGGAGACTAGCTGCTGGAGGCCTCTGTGGACAGCAGTGCTACTATGCCAGTGAAGGTCCTTGCCAGAAACTCACTGTGAACATAGGAGCACTACGTTAGCTCCCTGACATGAACTAAGTTCTAAGGGATTTCTCTTGGAATCGTCTCCAGATCTGGTTGAGAGGATTCAAAAAACTAGAGTGAAGGTTGCATGACCTGGAACATCTAACCTGTGTCATTTGTACTCACTGTTTTATGTGTTCAGTACAGGGTCGACAGGGTCTCACTGCACAGGTTAGACTTGTAGTGATCCTTCTGTTTTCAGCCTCCCAAGTGCTGGGATTACAGGTGGGCGCCACCATGCCCAGTCTCAGTAGCCCTCTCAGGGTGTCCAGGGGAAGGGGTATGGCACGGTATGCAGGGGATCGAACCCTCAGGGGACTGAATCTGGTCACTGTGTCTGCCTAAGCAGGTGATTTAATCTGCTGAGCTCTGTGTCCTTTCTTTTATGTCTTTTTTTTTTTTTTTGAGACAGGGTCTTGCTCTGCAGTTGAAGCTGGCCTTGAGCTCGCTTTTGTAGCCCAGGCTGGTCTCGAACTCCCACCAATCCTCCTGCCTCAGCCTCCCGAGTGCTGGGATTACAGGCGTGCGCCACCATGCCCGGCTTTTTTTTTTTTTTTTTTTTTTTGAGACAAGGTCTCACTCTGCAGTTCAGGCTGGCCTTGTGCTCACTTTGTAGCCCAGGCTTGTCTTGATCTCACAATGACCCTCCTGCCTCAGCCTCCCGAGTGCTGGCATTATAGTCATGTGCCACCATGCCTGGCTTTGTGCCTTTTCTGTTATGATGCTTAGAAAGCAATCGGCTACATATTTTACTGTGTAGCTTGCTAACTTGGTATCCTCACCTACATTTTTGCTATTTTACAGTAAGAAATTAACCACTTCAGTATGTTCATGGAAAGAGTCAAAGTTAGAACACTGTCTGGGAGTTCATGTATATAAATGCATACATAAATTACCTAATTAATTTGTCTTTGGTGTTCGTATTTTCTTACATAAGTGATATAAACCAGTGCAAAATACTGACTCCTGGTCTCTTCCTTCTAGGTGGTAAACACCACTCCATACAAAAAGTCCTGGGTAGCGAAGTTTCAGGAATCTCTAGAATAGCATCTCCTACTGAGCATCACTCAGGACTTATTTGATGCTGGACCATTTCCATGTTGAGCAGCACAATGCAAAGCCAGAGGTCCTCCTCGCCAGCCCACCCAGCGCCTGGGATACTGCCCTCCTACCTGGCTGCCCTTTTAATCCATTTAGGCCTGGAAGCCCTGGGGCTCCTTTGGGCCCCTCTGTGCACATTCCTGGGGGTCCCCTTGCTCCAGGTGGTCCAGGCTGCCCTGCATCTCCTGCAAAAGACAATCCAAGACTATGTTTAGTTACCAACTCCAGAGGTCCTGGCGCTGCTATCTCTTCACCAAGTCACGCCTGTATTTCATTTCATTCATGTGTCTGTTATAGGAAGGAAAAAAGGAAAGAATAAAAAGAAGTAGAAAGGTCCAGCAGTCATGTGGACTAAGAAAATTATTAGTCTGCAGAGAGTCTATTCATGGAACTGGAAGGTTTTCGGGGTCTCCGTCCAGCGAGCCCCTGTCCACTCAGGTTGCTGCATGTTGGTGCAGCTCACAACAGAGGGCACCATGCTTGTTTCTGTACCTCGAGGTCCATCAAGCCCTTGTTTTCCTGGACTTCCAGGCACACCCGCAAGTCCAGGGCATCCCATTTCTCCATTTTCCCCTGAGTCGCCTCTTGATCCTGGAAAACCTGGTGTTCCGGGTGCCCCAGGTCTCGCCCATCCTGGTTCTCCCTGTAGTACAGAAACAATGCTACTTTTATCATCTGATGCCAGCGAGGCTTCCCTGAGATCAGTGCTCTTTGGACCATCTGGAAAAACCTCTTACGGATGCTCCAAGTCCCTCTGCAAGTTGCCACCACTCAACCACATTCCCTTCTCAACTCAAGGTGCCTGCTTTGTTGTAAAATTACGCGTAATGATGTATCAAGATTTGCAGCCTCTAGGGCTGACCAGAGAGCTCAGTGGATTAAACCACCTGCTTAGGCAGGCACAGACTGAGGTTCGACCCCTGGTGTGCTGTGCTGGCCTCGGAGTGCACTGAGATAATGATTAAGACTGGACATGGTGGCTGGCACATGCCTGAAATCCCAGGGCTTGGGAGGCTGAAAACAGGAGGATCACCATGAGTCCAATCTGTGTACTGAGACCCTGTAGGCCCTGTACTAAATACATAAAAATAAATAAAATAAAATAAAATAAAAAATAAGACTTTCAGCCTCCATCTTTTGAGAATACATTGGGATTCTCTGCAAATAAATTCTACAGATCTTTCTTTTGGATGTTATTCTCCTAGGCATATATTTTCTGAAGTTCTTCTGTTTTGTACACTGTGGTGCTGATGAAGCCACTGAGGAAGGAAGAGGTGCCGACTTGCCTTACAACGCCTTCTGTTTACCTTTCTCAAAGGGAACGTGGCCCAGAGTAACCTAGGTTTAGATTCTGTACCACCTGTCAGCACACTGGTGCTGACACCCAGAGCACCTTGTCTGGCCGGGATCCTAGCTCACCAGCGGTGGTTACCCTTCCCCCTCCCTCCCCCAAATCAGTTGAGTTTTAGTTCTGCAGACCTTAGCTCCTGGGAAACCTGGCTCTCCGGGCAATCCAGGCTCTCCCGCTTCCCCAGGACAACCCGGAGATCCTTTTGATCCTGGAAAACCTTGGTCTCCTAGAGAGAAAAACAAGCAAACAATAAACATTAGACATTCTAGGGATTGAGAAATAGCTCAGCAGTATAAGCGCCTGCCTGGCAAGTGCAAAGACACAGGCTTGATTACTGGTACTGCCTGCCAAGCTGGACCAGAAACCCGGGGCACGCCATGTTGACCATTGAAATCCAGCATGGTGGTGCATGCCTGTAAGCCCAGCCCTGGGGAGGAGGCTGAGATAGGAGGATCACTATGAATCTGAGCTGTGTAAATTCTAAATCCAAAGATTCTTTTTTTTTTTTTTTTCTTTTTGAGACAGGATCTCGCTGTACAGTTCAGACTGGCCTTGAGCTCAGTTTTGTAGCCCAGCCTGGTCTCGAACTCTCACCGATCCTCCTGCCACAGCCTCCCAAGTGCTGGAATCCAAAGATTCTTAACAGCCTGTCTTCTACTTCATCTGATCCACTTAGGCAGCTGGAGAGAGATGTTTGTGAGTTTGAAGGATGACAGAATGAACTGCTAAATAAGCAGTTAAGATATACTCAGTTCCAAGTCTGATCAGGTTGGGTTTCCAATATTTAAAAACGGATTTTTTCATTTGCACTGTTTAATGTGGCTACAATTGTGATTCAATGCTTCTTCAGACCACGGATGCAGCCGGGTGTGGTGGCGCACGCCTGTAATCCCAGCACTCGGGAGGCTGAGGCAGGAGGATCAGTGCAAGTTCAAGACCAGCCTGGGCTACAGAAGTGAGCTCAAGGCCAGCCTCAACTGCATAGTGAGACCCTGTCTCAAAAAAAAAAAAAAAAAAAAAAAAAATTAATAAGAAAAAACCCCATGGATGCAAATTGGCTATTAGTTGTATTTATTTTTGAAGTCTATTTATATGGCTGGTACAGGGTTTCACCATGGAGCTGGGACTCGGTGATCCTCTTGTTTTACCCTCTCCAGCACTGGGATCACAGGTGTGTGCCACTGTGCCTGGTCTTGGTGGCCGGCTCTGCACGCCTGGTGGTAGGGCCAGCGCAGCATGTGGTGCCGGGGATCGGACCCTGGTCCCTGCGCTTGCCTCAGCAGCTACTTAGTCCACTGAGCTGTCTCATCGACCCTTACAATGTTCTCTCTCTCTCTCTCTCTTTTTTTTTTTTTTTTTTTGGTCTTTTTGAGATAGGGTCTCACTATGCAGTTCAGGCTGGCCTTGAACTCACTTTTGTAGCCCAGGTTGGTCTTGAACTCACACTGATCCGCCTGCCTCAGCCTACCAAGTGCTGGGATTACAGGCCACCACACCTGGCTTACAATGTTCTCTTAAATGGATTCTTATTTACATATCCATGCAAGCATGACGCAAGGTGGGTAGCTTCTCTCAACAGAGTTTAAAATCTTTTATAATAAATATTGGTGTGTGCACGCATGTGTGTGTGTGCACACACGTATGCACACGAGTGCTAGGGATTAAACCCAGGTCTTGACTCATGCCAAGCACATGCTATGCCAGCAGCTGTATACCCTGGGCTTGTGATATAATAATTCCTTTCTTATTTAAAAAATATGTAAAGTCAAAAGTATACATGTAAGAAGTTCAAAACTAAAGAATCCTGATAATACCACAGACAGGAAAACTCATTATTGGGCTTGGGACACATCCCAGTGACAGAGGGAGGGTTTGCCTGGCACTCGTGAGGCCCTGGTTCAGTGCCCAGCACTGCAGCAAGAGATTTATTGTGACCAATTTGGTGAATCTCCTTTCAGTTTTTTTTTTTTTTTTTTTTTTTATAAATAAAAACATGATTGAAATCAGGTTCCATAAATTAATATAAATTTTGTCTTCCAGGCCAGTGAGATGGCTCAGTGGTCTAAAGCGCCTGCGAAGGAAAGTTAAGGCCAGTGCTGCGCCCGCTCCTCGATCCCTGGCACCACATGCTGCGCACCCCCACCCCAGGGCGGGCTGAGCCAGCCATCACACAAACAAACAAATGAGCTTTAGGAGAAATAAATAAAAAAATCTTAAAAATTTTGTCTTCTACCTGATATTGTCGTAAGATTTTATTTTATTACTATTTTTAATGTATTTAGTACAGGGACTACAGGGTCTACGGGGTCTCACTGCACAGGTTGGACTTGTAGTGATCCTTCTGTTTTCAGCCTCCCAAGCGCTGGGATTACAGGTGCGTGCCACCACACTCAGCCTCATTGGCCCTCTCAGTGTGGGGGATTGAACCCTAGTTGCTGAGTGTAAGATCTTTACAAGCCATTGTAGCTATTTCCTCTTTTATTTACCATACATATTTATGACTGCGAAATGTCCACAATGCGCCTTGCATTTTTAAAGACTTTAATTTACCCTTCAGTCCAGGAAGCCCAGGAAATCCAATTTCAGGAATTCCAGGCTCTCCCTTAGGTCCAGGAAGACCAGGATCGCATTTTCCCATGGATCCAGGCATACCTGAAAAACACATGTCCACGCACGCATGTCAGCAGCTTTTCTTCAGTTATCTTAAAAGAAAATGTCTACATCCTCAGTGTCAGCCCAGCTTTGGCGGAAAGTAAGAAATAATTTTCAATAATCCCAATGGTTCATGCTTCCTACTCATGCCTACCCAGTGACTAAACTCTGGGAGCTGGAAAGCAGCTTGTAAAGTCTTTTAACTTTAAATGGTATGGTTACTATCTCAAACTGTACATCTTCCTCAATGCATGCAAAACTACATTTCTGATTGCATTAGCCAAAATTGTTTTAGATGAATGTGTTATGTAAAACAGTTTGATGAACTATGGCAAAATTGTCATCTTTTCACCAAAACTCCACAAAGATTGTTCTGCTTGATAATTCCTATTCCCTGTATCAGTTCTCCTTTGAAGATTTCATATCAGAAATACCAGAGGAATGCTTTGCATAACCCCAAAGGACAACAGCAACTTCCCTGGCTGCTTGTTTATCTGACAGGGCTTTGGGCTGTGGTTTCTTTTGGAGCCAATGGATGTATTTTTTTTCTTTATAATGATGGCAGTGTATTTTGAGGAATGATAGGGTCCTGTCTGGTGCCATGCACCATACTTGGCAAAAGGGGTACTCACCAGGTGGGCCTTGGGGGCCAGCATGACCAGGGGGCCCTGGATGTCCTGGGGGCCCTAAGACGGGTGTCGAAATGCTGGGTTCTCCCTTAGGGCCTTTGGAAAATTTGTGATCATAAGATTAAGGTGAATAACGAAGCTTAGGTAACAGGAAGGAAGTAGGTTTAGGAAGTTACACACTGGTCCTCAGTAAAATAAAAGCAATCATTTCCACAGGCTTTCCAAGTACTTTAGGGATGATTAGCCACAGAAACTTTCCAGTTCAAAAAAAAAAAAAAGAAATTTTCCAGTTCAATCAATAAATATTGTGTGCATCTGCTATTGTGCAAACCTTGTTTTAATTAATAGCCCAACCCAGTGTAGTAAATAGGAGTACATTCCAAAAACATCTTACTGCAGAATTAAGCTGGTGAATGCTGAGAGGAGGTTTACATTTGGTGTAGCTAGTTCCCATAGGAAGGCAAGACGGTACGCCAGACAAAATGGCAGTGTGCCCTGGCATACTGAGCTGGGCCTGAAGCTTGCAACTGCTGCTTATAAAGATCTGTGAGTGTAGGCACATTTCTTAATCCCTCTTCATGACCTCTAGAAAATGACAGCTGTCTTGGAGGTCAGGATTCAAGACAATGACCTGACCGCAGGGCCCAGCACTATACCATAGAGATGAGTATTGTTCATCCATTCTTATGTGTACAGAAAAAAAATATGGTTTTGTGATGGGAAAATTAAATCTGCATTTAGAGCAAACAGAAAGTTAAATGATGGATTAGAACAGGAGTCAGCAAACACTTTACGTAGAGGACCAAACTCTAACTGATCTAGGCTTTGTGGTCTTGGTCTTTGCTCCCAGGGTTCATTTCTGCCATCCTGGTATGGAAGCAGCTAGAGATGATAAATGAGTGGGTGTATGGTAAGCCAATAAAATTTAGGTCTGGTACTGTAACCTGGGTTTCATAAATTTTTAGTGGATCAAGAATACTCATAAACTTAATATTACTTTGAAATTTAAAACTGTTCTTCACTTATGGACCACACAAACCAGTTGGTGGGCTGAACTGGATTAGGAGATTAGTAAAATAATCTTGGACTGAGACAGCAGCCTCCAAAGTAGGCATAAAAAGTTTATCAATATATCTAATATGGTATATATCATAACATCATTTAATGGATCTCTGTGTAGTGTATATTGTATAACATATAGTAGTTATATAGCATAATTACTAAACAATTTTTATATATACATGAACAGAAATGATACATTCACTTTATAACATACATGTGAATACTATGGAAGTGTATACTCAAAAGTTTTTACAAATAACACTAACATGATTTGGAGACCATGAATTTATTGGGTTGCACCATTTAAAGTGACTTTAGAGGTAAGCAAATGACAATAGTGGTATTGTTAAAATTCTCAGTGACACACTTTTTTACCTTCTGTCATATTCTCAGCCACAAGTAGGATGTTTCTCTGAAGATGGGACTGATCAGTATTGTAGATACCAAAAGTTGCCTGGACTTTGAAACCAATATCAGACAGCATTTCTTCTTTTGTTTTAGACATTTAGAAGTATTGGCTGCAGCAGGCCTACCGAGTTACAGATCCCAAAGAGCACACTGCCCCAGTATTATGGGGACATTGAGGCCTAGAACAGTCTTCTCAAGATTAGATTAAGCTCTTGGTTTTGCTTCTCCTGGGTGAATCCTTCTGACTTCTGCTTTGCCCCCAAGATCTGCCCTTCACATAGAAATGCAAGTGCAGGTACATTCTATTCTAGGAAATCCTAGTTCAATTGCTCAGTGATATGTAAAAGTAGACTCTATATACCCACTCTATATGTCCTATTCTAGTGTCTGTGAGATGACATTGCATTTGTTAGAAACCAGCTAGTGGACATATATTCCTCAGTCTGGAAGGAGCTTAGGTAGCTCTGAGAGCCATCCACCCAGAGGAAAACAGGACTGGAAAGAAAACTAACCAACCGGCTTTTCCAGGTGGTCCCAGGGGGCCAGGAACTCCTTGGGTGCCCTTTGGACCTGGCTCTCCCTGCGGTCCATAGCCAGGTGTTCCAGCTGGTCCTGCAGGTCCTGGGGATCCAGGGGGGCCGGGATCTCCCGGAGGACCTTGGTCCCCCTTCTCACCACTCAGGGCCTGTGACAAGAGGAATACGTTTGCCTGATGCTGCATTTCGGTTTCCTTATTACAGGTTCATTTCCTGCAAATATGAAAAGCAGCTAGGCTGTCACCGAGAAGCTCTTAAATTAAAAAGCATGTGTGTGGAATCGCTATTAAAATAAGAGTGTTATAGGCTTCCACTGCTTTGTGTAATATTGGAATTTAACAATATTGTATGAACCCCAGCTGTCTTGAGTCCCACTTATTATTTTTTCTTTTTTAATTTTACGTATTTGGCAGAAGGTGTCACTTTGTGGCTCAGATTTGTAGCAGTCCTCCTGATTTGGGCCTCCCCAGAGCTGGGATTATAGGAGTGTGCCACCATGTTTGGGGTGGAGCAAGCACAGCATGTGGTACTGGGATCACACCCTGGTCCTTGTGCTTGCCAGGCAGGTGCTTAGACCACTGAGCTATCTATCTGGTCCCTTGAGTCCCACTCAAGATGCCCTACAAGGACATGTCACTAGTATTACAATAGCCAGTAAAATAAGTTCAAATTGATCAACAGTTCAAATGGCTTTTCAGGTAACACATCCTACTAGTATATTTCTAAAATAAAACCAATACAGCAAGCCTTAATTTACAGTTTGTAGTTTCCACTAGATATCTTTATTACAAAGGTGATATTCTACTGATATTAATTTTTTCTCACAAAATGTCTAATTAAAAAAATTCATATACTTAATTTTGAAAGTGAGTTCTACATTTTTTTTTTCCTAAAATGTATTTGGTTGTTGCAGGGTCTCACTATGAAGCTTGGACTTACGGTGATCCTCCTGCTTTCAGCCGCCCCATTGCTGGGATTACAGGTGTGCACAAGTATGCCCTGACTCTGGCTGGCTTAGCCCACCCTGGGCAGGGCTGGCGTGGCATGTGGTGCCAGGGGTCAAACTGCAGTCCTTGCACTTGCCTAAACTTGCCTGTGGAGGTGCTTGAGTTTGCGGAACTGTCTCCCCAGCCCTGAGTTCTATATTTGAAAGGAGTTCAGATTGTCAGGATAATCAGAGCTGTCTTCTTGCGAAGCACAGCCTTCACAGGCCAATTTGACAGAGGTCTGCATTGTTCAATGTCACTGGGCAGCTAAGTGATATTTTTCCTTTTTATAAAACTAACAACAGTACCCCGTGTCAGGCAATAACCTCTCTGGCTTTCTCTTACTTGTTTCTGCAGCATCTTTACCAGAACTTCAAAAAGGAAATTTAGTGAGATGCAAAGAGCAGAGCCATGTGAGCACGAGGAATACTGAATGAAGAGAGCTCTGCACATTGGGCTCGTTTAAGCAGGGCCAGCAGGGTGGACAGACCACGCTCCGCCCACATCGGAGCCGAGAAACCCGATCCCGTGGGCGTGTCCAGGAAACACCGTTTACCTGAGATCGTATGCTCACATGTGGCGGACAGTCACCTTCACATTAGGATATTCAAGGCTCTGTGAATGAATCTGGTAATTTATTTACCAAGTTTCCACAATCTGTTCAAGGTAAGATTCGTTATCGGCTAGATCTGATTAACCTTAGGAGAAACTGGTATTTCATAGCGTAACTGAGGCAAACTTCTCACTCCATCACATGTAAAAATAGCTGTGGGCATGCCTGTAATCCCAGCAGTTGGGAGGCTGAGGCAGGAGGATCAATGCGAGTTTGAGACCAGCATGGGCTTCAAAAGTGAGCTCCAGGCCAGCCTGACCTGCATAGCAAGACCCTGTTTCCAAAAGACAATAAATAAATAAATAAATAAATAAATAGCTGTGGTAGATATTAACTATTAATTGAACACAGGAGAAATTTTATCCCTGAGAAGAATCAAACTTGCATAAGCTAAAGTTTTTTTTTGTTATTTTTTACATTGATATTTTAAAAATAGCAAAACATTTGCTGTCTTTGAGAGCAATATTCGTTTTCAACATTTCTACATTCATGTTTATTTGAGAAATGCAGATCATCCAAAACATTGATTAAAAATTTCCTCTATCTGTTATTTTTTCTGAGCTTCTTTTTTTTTTTGCCTTTTTGAGACAGGGTCTCACTATGCAGCTCAGGCTGGCCTTGAGCTCACTTCTGTAGCCCAGGCTGGTCTTGAACTCGCACTGATCCTCCTGCCTCAGCCTCCCAAGTGCTGGGATTACAGGTGTGAGCCACCACGCCTGGCTTTTTCTGAGCTTCTTAATAAAGACATTTGATATAAATATTTGCTTGGGTAACTGCTGTCGACCTGCAGATTCTTCATTCTGTTCCCCTCATGATGAACCATCTTTTACAAATTTTTCAAATTATCATTATTTTGTTTTTTAAAGAGAGTAAAAATTAGAACTAACACAGAAAAAATTACAAGTGATAAAGATTTTCACTTCACAAAGTAATATAAATTTGAACCATGTTTTGGAAGGAAATTTCTCTAACTTCTGAGCACTTCATGTATAAGGGGAGTAACTTGGCTAAAGCTGCTAAGTACCAACCGGTTTGCCTCTAGGTCCGGGCAGTCCTTTCACTCCTGAAGCTCCAGGAATTCCTTCCAGACCCTTTCTCCCAGGCGGCCCCCGCAGCCCAGGCTCCCCTGGGGCCCCCACTTGCCCCTGGGGTGACGGTGTTTCACCTTTCTGTCCTTTGGGTCCTGGGGCTCCCTGAGTGCCTGGGAATCCCTAGAGCAGTACAGAAAGGAGTCAGCCGGTGTCAGTCTTGAAAATGGCGTCACTGAGCACTGCTGATTTCCGTAAGCAGGGACCATGCCTCACACACATTGCTTTGGTTCACAAATACCACGTTGAGCTTTTTGCTCATTTTACTTTGCCTTTAACTTCCCAAACTGGAAACAAACCCTTAAACTTAAATTGTAATAAGATACGATAAACACAATAGTAAAATCCAGTATGATACAATCGCCATTCAGATAGTTAATTATTGGTATATTTTAACGTTCATCTCTGAATAATTTAATGGATATATGCATATATATATATATATATATCTTTTGGTTCACTATAGTAATCGATGTCTTCAAACATTTTTATTTTATTGAGGTATAATTTACATGCCTTAAAATTATCCTTTGTAAGAGTACAATTTAATGATTTATAGTAAATTTACAGAATTAAGCTGCAATCACAATTAGTTTAAACACACACACGCACACACACACACGCGCGTGTGCACACACACACGCGCGCGCGCGCACACACACACACACACACACACATGTCGCTGTCATTCCCCTATTTCTACCTTCAGCCCCAGACAATGAATGGCTCATCTGTGCTTTGTCTTTGATTCCACTCAAAAAAGATTTATAAATTCATCCCTTATTCATCACTTAATCAGCAACACTTAGCATTTGCCACATAAAGTGATCATCTCTATGAGGTATGACTTTATTTTCAGGGTGTTCCGCTTTTTAAATGCAATTAGAACTTTAGAACTGTGAAAGCTTACTGGGAATCCGGGGACACCTGCACTTCCGGGGGGCCCTGGGCTTCCTTTCCCGCCAGCTGTACCTCGTCCTCCTGCAAAGCAGAGCAACATCAGCGGTGGACACCAGCTCTGAGCAGCCATAATGATAGTGTGTGATGAAAGCTGGGTGTTTCTTAGGAATGGAGAAAGTTCTGGGCCGGGGAGATAGCTCAGTGGTCTAAGAGCCTGCCTGGCAAGTGCAAGGACCTGGGTTTGATACCCAGTACTGCATGTTGTGCTGGTCCCAAAGCATCGTGCTGATGCGTAGCTTGAGTTTTACCTGTTATTGTCAAACGTGTAGCAGCTAAATAGCACCATGCAGTCAGTCCACTCTTGCCCCTTGGGCCAGAGATGAGCCTCCAGGGAAATGTAGGAATGCACAGACATTTCAAATCTTTTATCCTTTTTTTCCCTCTCTCCCTGGTTTTATATTTCTGCTGTGGCCTTGATGCTGCGGGAGGCGCTGTCCACCCACCTGTCCCTCACTGCCTCCTCTTTGGAAGCCAAGGCGGCGGCAGCCACTGCAGGCCATGTGAGGCCTTTGTAAGAAGTGGATGGGACTGAATGGCAGCAGAGGATCCCTGCCAGGCTGCATGGCCTCCTCGACTGGCCTCCTCGACTGGCCGCGTGCCCACAGCTCACACCAGCCGCTCTTCTATTTGCACCGAGACTCAGCCTTCAAGAAGGCCAACCAGGGTGAATGTGATCACCCTGCCTCCATGGTGCTTTCGGTTAACTCCTCTCAAAGGTCAGCTCCGGAGGGGGTTGGTGGCAGCCCAGCAGGCAAGTGTGGCCGGCTAGGACATGCCTCTGAGGACAATGCCTACATCTGATTCCGACCTTATTTTACTTTACTTTTACAAAGTATGCTCTTAAATCTCCCCCTCCAACTTTATCAGGCTGTCTAGAAGCTTAATACCATTCTGAAAATTTCCACGGGAGTTTACTTTTCCTGGAAAAGCACAAACTTAGGGGCATGTCGTGCGTACCTGGGAGTCCTTTGACACCATCTAACCCTGGCAATCCTGGGAGACCTGGAGACCCTGGAATGCAAGGGCACTGTACACACAGAAGGCCTGGTTCTCCTGCAATAAGAGTGCATGTGTGTTACTTATAAACATGCCAAGTCCTCAGGAGAGTAGATTTTTTCATTCATTGAATTATTTGTTATGCTTAAAGCTTTTTATATACAGCAAGAATCACCTAGGACACTGTACTTTTTAATAATAAAAAAGTACCTGATTAGTATTTTGTTCTGAGATGTGCACAAGTTCTCACTGTGCAGTTTGGGCTGACCTTGAACTCACTTTTGTAGCTCCCAGGCTGGTCTTGAACTTGCAGAGATCCTCCTGGCTCAACCTCCCAGGTAGTGGGGATTACAGGCATGTGCCAGCACATCCTGGCCCCACCACATGGGGCGTGGGGCCAGGGGTTGAACTCTAGTCCTTGTGCTTACCAAGTAGGCTCTTATACCTCTAAGCTATCTCTCTGGCTCCACGATTTTCAAGAAATTAACACAACATGTTATCTATTTCAGGATTTTGCTTCTCACCTGTAGGCTGACACCTTATGGTATGCTAAATGAATCACCAATTTGTAGATGCGTGCTAATACTTTTGGAAAGGCTATCATCCCTAACTGGCTACTGTTTCGGATTACTCGGGAGGGAAAAGTTAGTGAGAATGATGGCTTAGTCTAATAGGACAACACTATTACTTGAACCAACCTTTGGGTCCATCAGCTCCTGAGATTCCCGGAGACCCTAGTGGGCCTGGCAGTCCACGGTCACCAGGAGGACCACTGTGAAAGACGATGTCACCTACGAAAAGATAATACCTAAGGCACTTTTGGTATGTTCTTTCCAATTAGCAAGTGCTTCAATATATATATAATTTTATAGGCATTTTTAATCATCTTTGCATTGGAAGTTGAGTCCGTAGCTTTTCTGCCACTGAAAAGACCTATACAGGCTGTGACCAGCTCTTCCTTCCATGTTACATGGGTGTGTATGTGTTTGTGTGTGTGTGTGTGTGTGTGTGTGTGTGTGTGTATGTGTATGTGTGGATACAGGTGTGGTTGTCCTTCGAAAAGCCATTATATGATATTTTTGTCAGCCTACCAAATGTTGGCATTACAGGTGTACATCACTTTACCTGGCTGTTTTCTGCATCAAGATACTTGGATAGGCATTGCTCAGCAGTGAAATCTGAGGGCAGATTTGTTTACACTTAATGGAGGCTTACATGTACGTTTGCACTCCACTTCAAAATGGACCTCTTCCTTTGTCTGCAGTCAGCACCCTTTTACTAATGGAATCATGACTTCAGTTGTTACTGTGCTAGGAGAATTTTTCTGCTATTATCAGGCATTTAAAGGAATTGTCCTGTTAGCCGGGTGTGGTGGCACACGCCTGTAATCCCAGCACTTGGGAGGCTGAGGCAGGAGGATCAGTGCGAGTTCGAGACCAGCCTGGGCTACAAAAGTGAGTTCAAGGCCAGCCTGAACTGCATAGTGAAACCCTGTCTCAAAAAGACAAAAAAAAAAAAAAAATCAATAAAGGAATTGTCCTATTAAGACTTTTTCATGTTTTTCTAAGTTTATAACCACATTTTTTATGAACGATAAATAGCTTTTTTTAAGGAAACAAATTTTTAAAATCCTCATCCATTAAGATTCCTAGGAACTCTTATAGGAGGGTGGAACAGGAAACAGAGCCTTCCCAGGACACAGGTGTTAAATGCAGTGGTGAGCAGGTGTATGTGTAGTTTCAGCACTGGGGGAGGCCGAGGTGGAAGGGTTACAAGGTGAGCCCTGTCCTGACCAGCTTAGTGGCTTAGTAAAACTCTGTTTCAAATGTAAAGTATAAAAAAACGCTGGAGATTCAGCTTCAAGGCTCTCGGCTCAGCCTCTTCTTCTGTCAGGTAAGCTTCCGACCCATGCAGGTTGCACCCCTGTGCTGGCAGGAGTTGCAGCGCGCTCCAGACCCGCTGGCCACGCAGCTGTGGGCTCTGCCCCTCTGCCCTGACAGCACCTCATCTCCTATCTGTACCGCACCCTTGGCCCTCAGTCCTGGAGCTTCCCTCTGATGCCAAGGTATGGGTGGCCATCTGAATACTGCCTGAAAACGCTGCCTGATGACGCGTGTATGTGTTTGGGGGTGGGGCAAGTCTTGACTGGCGGGAAGCAGGGGCCGATGATCAATCCTTGCTCTTCTTCCTCTGGTACAGACCGTCCAGAGGCAGCTGTGAGGGAGGTACTCCAGAGGGGCTGAACAAGCAGCTGCACTGCTCCAAGGTCAACTTGATCCCCAGTGTCCTTGCCTGCTTCTCTCCCTCGGTCCTGCCTCCCTTCTGTGAGGAACCCAGGGGGAGACTCGGGGGGCATTTGTGGTCATCACCCGCACCACCATTTCTTTCACAGATAGTTACTAATGTGAGACGTGAAATGCCGGAACGATTGCCCATGAAAACCGTGCGGCCTGTGGCAAGCAGTGAGTGGAATTTATTGTCCTTGCTCGGTCTCTCTGTCCTGGGACAGAGTACATTGAAGACGCCCCCAGTGCATCGTTACCTGGAGGTCCTGGAGGTCCTGGTGACCCTGAGGGGCCTGGTGAGCCAGGACAGCCCGGTGACCCGGGAGGCCCCACGGAGTCCGCTCCTGGGGTCCCTCGCTCCCCTTTGCCTCCTCTCAACCCAGGCCATCCGGGGGCTCCTCTAAGGCCAGGCCTCGATGATCCTCAGAGAAAGAATATGTTGTAGCATTTTAACTTCTTTCCTGATGAATATGTATCTATTTTACAGTTGAAAAAGTGATACATTCTTATTTACAACTGAGAAATATATAATGAATATAAAATAAGAGGTGAATTCTCTTGCTTCCCCTGTGACCTTGTGAAATGAGATCATAGCGTGTCGAAGCGCAGAACGCACCATCCAGCACGTGACTGGTGTACTGTGCTACGAGGAATTGGAACTGAGATGGGGGATGCTGGAGATTTTTCCATTTATAAGGATTTGTGATTAAACTGATAAGAACAGATACTACACGCCTGTAATTCTAGCACTCGGAAGGCTGAAGCAGGAGGATCAGTGAGAGTTCGAGACTAGCCTGTGCTACAAAAGTGAGCTCAAGGCAGCCTGAACTGCATAGCAAGACCATGTCTCAAAAAGACAAAAAAAAAAAAAAAAAGGATTTGTGAGAAATTCTTCCTCGTATTTGGTTTTGTTCATTTTTTTTTAAAAGACTACAGTCAATGATTTTTTTGAAAAGGACAAAAAGTTACGGTTTGACTTAATTCCTACCAATTGTCTTGGGTGTAAAAGAGGGTGGAGCTGGGTGTGGTGGCACATGCCTGTGATCCCTGCATTCAGCAAGCCAAGGGAGGAGGACCCTGTGAGTTTGAGACCAGCCTGGGCTACAAAGTGACTACAAAGGCCAGTTTCAACGGCATAGCAAAACCCTGTCTCAAAAGAGCAAAAAAAATATTATTTTTGTTTTACTTTTTTTCATAAAATAAAACTATATAAATTAAGAATAAAGCTTCACTGGCCCAGACTGGCTCTAATTCCACCCATCCTTCTTCCTCAGCCTCCCAAATGCTGGATCACAGGTGTGCCTGGCTAAGAATTTCTAAATTAAAACAAGAATTAAATAGCTGCCATGCCCTAGCCTATAATCACTTACTTTGTACAAACAGCCTTTTTAAAAATGAGACAGAGAGGGCACTTCTGTATCAATGTTTTGTTTGTTTGCTTTGTTTTTTTTTTGGTGGTACCAGGGATCAAACTCAGGACCTTGTGCTTGCCAGGCAAGCCCTTAGTCCACTGAGCTATCTTCCTGGCCCCTCTGTATCAGCTTCTGCTTTGTTTCCCACCATTAGTCTTAAACATAACAAAAAGCTAGAACTATACTTAGATGAATTAATAGAGCATTGATCTTACATACATAATGCAAACTTAATTGACAGCAGTGTTCTTGTTCAAATAGTATTTCTAGGGAGCTGGCAAGGTGGTTCAGCAGTCTAAAGCACCTGCTTAGGAAACTTAGGCAACCACAGGGACTGTGGTTCTATCCCCGGCACCACATGCTGTGCCAGCTCCACCCCCAGGGCAGGCTGAGCCAGCCACAAAAAAATAAAATAAAATAAAAATTAAAAAAAACAGAAACAAAAAAGCAAAAAAAAAAAAAAAAAAAAAAAAAAAAAAAAAAAAAAAAAAAAAAAAAAAAAAAAAAAAAAAAAAAAAAAAAAAAAGTATTTCTATTTATGTTCAACAAACCACAGACATACCAGGGCTTCCAGGAACTCCAGGGAGACCCCTAGGACCTGGGAATATACAGCATGAATTCATTAGTTACAAAGAATAACTGTTCCCCAGTCCGTTTTTGAAATCTTGAGTGACACTATAATAATCAATGTAATAAAGAGTTTTTGTATTCCCCCCCCCCCCACTGTCACACAAATATTAGGAAATGTTACATTTTTAGACAAGCCAATGAAGAAACATTCTTAGATAGCTAATCTTCAAAAGCAAAGCAAGCCACCTGGCCATTTCCACATAATTCAGCAGAGACTTGCTACCAGCCTGCCCTGTATTTGCCGCTCTGCTGGGAGCTCAGATGAGAGAAATCAAGCGCCCCGGGATGCCGAGGATACGACTTTGTGTTTTACACCAGACTGCTTCCAGCTGCAATGCTCTGCAATGATAGATACAGATATGCCAGTGTCTATAGTGAATGTACACTGCACCTCTAAAGCCAGGCCTTGATCATCCCAGGAGATCTAAGTCAAATTCTCATTTTGAATGTCATTTTTCCTCTGTGGCCCCATAATCTCCTTGAACAGGAAATTTGGGACACGACTGAGTGATATAGGCTGTAACGTCACATGTTCTCTTATGTCCTGATTCCTCACTGACCTTGAGGGGTGAGGCCAAAATATTGGCAATCCTTGTAGCCCTTCTTTTTCACTACTGTTTTGGTCTGCAAACTTAAGTTGTGAACCCTCCAAAAGAGAAGCTTAATAACATTATTCCTTATAACACAGGCACTTGAGCTTAATATCACTATCTTTCTCGATATCAAATGCCTTAAACATAACATGAAAGAGAGATTTTCATCAATCACTGATATTCTAAACTTTAAATCCCTACACAATGTACAAAATATAATTATACATCTTTACACAGAAATTTAGGAATTTTACTGTTTACAAAATTGTAGCAGTACACTCCTATGGCATTTTTTTCTTATCACTTATTCTTTTATTACCTTTTTTAAAAAACAAATATTTACTTGAGAGAGAGAGTATAGCAATAATTGATGAGACATTAGAAGCAGTACAGCTTTAGGAGACCAGAATGATAGGTATTCCTAGCATGGTCTTAGTATTATACCTTGCTATCCTCAGTATGGTTGCTTAGTTCACAGATACCAGCATGTATAACACAGCTACTTTCTCTTTGTTCAGTGAGAAGAAAGATTTGTACTAATAGTGTTTAGACAGGATATCATGTCTGCATCTTGTCCTCTGAATACCTACTATGAAGACAACGCTATGCAGTGTATTAATTATTGTAACTGTCCTACTGACCTATTGTAAAACTGTCTTACTGCTCTTGCTTTTCATTAAAATTCATAAAAAGTTAATTTCTTTTTTTTAATTAATAACTGGCCTAGATGAGTGACTCTCTTCTTGGTTGAACATTAGAATAATCTAGGGGAGATGTTATAATCTGTTAAGTCTCAAGAACCTCCTCCATACAAGAACATCAGAGCATGTTGTGCTTTAGATCTAGATTGTCCGATTGTCCTCCAAAGCCTCATGTGTTCAGAGGAAAGTGGGTCATGAAGGTGCCTGCTATACTCATGAGAGCTGCGAGTAGCATTACAAGGTGTGGTTTGGCAAGACGAGGCTCCTCCTCACTCTCTCTGCATCCTGGTTGTCATGGGTGGGCAGCTGTCCTCTCCCCAGGCTCTTTCTCCCTGGTGTTTCTGCCTTAAAGCTAGTGGACCATGGACTGGAACTGTAAACCAGAATAACCTCTCCTTCTTTCAGTTGCCATCCTAGTGTGCCATCCTACATCCTACTGTGGAGTAGGATGTCTCAGTGATGAGAAGGTGACTAAAAGAGATCTTGGTATCAGATTGTGGCCACTACTGTGATTGTATCTGGTCATGTAACTCAGGAGTCCTTGGAAGAGGTTCACAGGAGGAGTTTGGAAAGGTCTGGAAATGGGAGCTAGAAAAGCCGCAAATACTACAAGCTGTTTGATCGGAGATTCTGGTGAGAGTTTAAAGACCAAGATGCTGACGACAGTGCAGATAATGACAGCTGCACTCAGGAGGTTTCAGTTGGAAATGAGAATTTCTTTGACAGTTGAATTCACAGTGCTAACTTTGGTGGTAGCACTTTTTTTTTTTTTTTTTTTGTGGTACCGGGTATTGAACTCAGGACCCTGTGCTTACCAGGCAAGTGCTTAAACTACTGAGTTATCTCTCCAGCCCTTCTTTGACAGTTGAACTAAGGGTCAAATGTATTACAAATTGGCAGAAAATTTGTCTATGTTTGTCCGTGTCCTGTCACTTCAGGAGGCAAATTCACAGCAATGGCTAATTCATCTGGCAGAGTAAGTTTGAAGGCAGCCCAACATTCAAGTTGTATCATGGATATTGCTGGAAGCTTTTAACCATATCTCCTATGAGAATCAGGAACAAAAAACAGAGCTGGATAATTTTTTATTTTGTCTTTTTTTTTGAGACAGGGTCTCGCTATGTAGTTCAGGCTGGTCTTGAGCTCACTTCTGTAGCCCAGGCTGGTCTCGAACTCACACCGATCCTCCTGCCTCAGCCTCCCGAGTGCTGGGATTACAGGCATGCGCCACCACGCCCGGCCAGAGCTGGATAATTTGAAAACATTTCTTATGATCAGAAAGTTGGGACCTATAAATTGAAGCTGAGGATAGGTTGGTTGGCGAAAAGATTAGTTTAAAAAGAAGCCAACTGGGCAGGTGAGATGGCTCAGTGGTGTAAAGTGCCTGCTAGGCAAGCTTAGGCAATCTCAGGTACAGTGGTTCAATCCCTGGTACCACATGCTGGGCCAGCCCCACCCCCAGGGCAGGCAGAACCATCCATTAAAAAAAAAAAAAAAAGCCAACTACTTTTCACCAGGATACTAGGAAAAGATGTTTTGAAGGCATAATAGAATCAAAGGTCAAAAAGTAGAAGACTTTGAGAAGAGGACCTCAGGAAACCCAGATCACCCAGGAAAGCGTTTCTTGGAGTTCAGCCATCCTGGCACTCAAAGGCTACTACAACCATGAACCAAGGGGCCTGGGAACTGTTCTCGCCGGCAACAGGCTGTCACATTGTCCACATGGCACTGGTATTATAGATATGTAGAATGCAAAAATGAAGGGACCAAGAAGGCATCCCCTCAGATTTTAGGAGGAAGCCTTGGAGGCCGGACAGAATATGATGGAGCAGTATGTGAAACTGTGAGAGTTAAAGCTAGAAGTGTAGTAGAGGTCCCAGGGCGTTGGAGATGCCAGAAAATCAAGAGATCTTAAGGCAGTGATTGGAGTCACCCCTCGACAGAGGTCATGAGGACTGGAACCCACAATGCCCTAGGGGCTGGGCAGTTAGCCCTCTGTACATCTTGCCACAGCTTGCCCCAGATGGTAGACATGGAGCTCCTGGCCTTTCAGGTACCTTGCTTTGGTCAGAATTCTATTTGCCTTATCTCTTCTTCTTTGGGAATGTTTACCCTATGCCTGTTCATGTTATAGATATTTAACTTCCTTTTTGATTTTTTCCTAGGATCTCATGGCTAACAGTTTGCCTTGATTCTCAGGGAGATTTTGGAGTTGGACTGGCTAGCAATGCTGGAACTATTAAAACTTTGACAACTCTTAGAGAAAGACTAAGTGCATTTTGTATAAAGACATAGCCATAAGCATTTTGGGGACCAGAGTGGAATGTTATGGTGGAGGTCTAGAATATTCTCTAAAAGCCTCATGTGGTGAGAGGTGGGAATTTTTGAAGGTGATTGAATGGTGGGGCTACTACACTGATCAGAGTTAACCGTGCTGTAGGGAGGCGGGGTCTTGCTGAAAGAGGTAGGTCCCCAGCATGACAGGGAAGCATGCATCTTGCTCCCCTGCTCTTCCCCGCTCCCTGGCTGCCGTCGATGAGCAGCTGCCCTCTGCCTGGCTCTCCCTGCATGCTGTTCCTGTCCTGTAGCCAGGGGTTCATGGACTAGAACTGGGAACCAGCATTTAAGCTGTAGGTGTCCAGTGTTGTGTCTCACTGATGAGAAAACAACTAAGACAGAGCCCTAGGGATGCAACTCTGTCAAGATGCATCGTTCTGAGGTTCCCAGGAATTCTAGATGGGAGCAAGGGGTGAGTTACTGCTTGGACGCTCCCAGACCTAGCGAATGATGGTCATGTGCAAAGACAGCTTAAATGCATGGTGCTCGGCACAGAGCACCACCCAAGCTTCAGAAAACCACAGCCTCAGCCCTATTCTACCAGTGTTACTACTTAGGTGGATTTTCTCAGCGATACCTTTTTTTGGGGGTCTCAGTTTTTTTCATTTGCAATTACACCGAGATTGCTAATCTCTTCCACCTTCTACTTTCTGGCCATATTAATGTCTTCCTGCCAACTTGAGCTTTAGGCTTGGTACCTAAAGACCATTTAGTTGTCTTCTGTGGCATACTGCTTATATAATTTTCATGTGAAAATATGAAAATCATGAGACAGCAAAAAAGAAAAAACCCTCCTGCAATCCATAAAAAGTAGGAGACATCCTTTTCCTCCTCCTCCCTCAAAGTCCTGCCTACAAGTGAGTAGTAGCAACTGCCATGAGACAAAGAACAAGGGTCAGGGATATAAGCACCTGTCTGGCAAGTGTGAGGTCCTAAGCTGGATCCCTGACCACCCCCTACAAAAAGGGAAAGCAAGAATGGTGACCGGCAAAGGCTTTAAGAGTCGCTTCTCCTTACCTTGTGGGCCACGAGCTCCTTTGGGGCCTGGTGGGCCTGGAAGTCCTTCATTCCCCTTTTCCTGGTATGCGTCATAATATTCTGTCTTAAAGGAGAAGAAAATGAAGAAACAGAACGGATGCTTATGGACTGCTCCCTAAGTAAGCAAAAAGACACCTTTTCCTTGAATCCATAGCTTGGCAGGAACATGATGGCTATGTACATATAGATGGATATATTTAAAGATCAACAGGACCTTTTCTGTTTTGGTGTGGTCCCACTCACATATTTACATGTATACACATATCTATGCATACATGTACATATACATTTATATACTAAAATGGAAATTTCACAAAAATATTAACACCTTTATGGCAATGACAAAGTCTAATCTTTTTTTCCTGTTCTACTTAAGTTTTAAAATGCTGGTCTTGAGGAACTAATTTTATTTCACAGTGTGGTGGCACCCACACGTCTGTAAGCACTGTGTGCACTGTTTAAGGATGACATTGCCTATGAGAATCAAGGGATATTAGTGGATCTGACGTGCTCAGTGGATCTGACGTGCTTAGTGGATCTGCTCTTGGTCTCCTTCACCACTTTTGTCCAAAGCAGAGCTGCTTTTGAAGTTAACAGAAGCTACAAAACGAGTTATGTTAGGACCAAGCATCAGAAAACACACAGTAAGCTCGGAATGAAAAGAATTCTTTTGAAGTCCAATGGCAAGTAGAATTCAGTGCATTTAGTTGGAAGGAAAGAAGAAAGAAACACACTCTTTGAGCCTTATTTTTCTTCAGTTGCAGGGACCAGTTACTTTGCTGACTATTTTAGAGATGGGGCACCAGGAACCTTGTGGTCAAGCAATATGTATGGGATCACAAAGACACAGTAATAATCCTGTCAGTGATGTCTATCCTAAAACCCACAATGGCACCTGTGCACCTGCCAGGTGCTGGGCACTGCGAAATGCACCTTCAGACAGAAGCTCATTGAATCGTCCTGGAAACCTCCACAAAAACATTTTGTGACTGTCTTTATCTGTATCATTTGTTTTTAGTATAAAGATACAGATGTGAGGGCAGGGCAGATAACTTCGCGGTCTAAGTGCCTGCCTGGCAAGCACAAGGACCTGGGTTTGATCTCTGGTACTGCGTGCTGCTCTGGCCTCAGAATCCTGGACATGTGGTGCCAGCCACGGAGAGCTGGTGTGTGGTACACACCTGTAATCCCAGTCCTGGGGAGGCTAAAACAGAAAGATCACTATGAGTCTGAGCTATATAGTGAGACCTTGTACCAAATACCTAAATAAAAAAGATTTTTAAAATAGATACAGGTTTAGAGGACTCTCCTTTAGTTAGTGAGTTAAATTACTTAGCTGCGGAGTCTGAGCACCACACTCTTAGTAAGATACCCCTGCATTCCACCTTTGCCCATTTTTTATTGTCACCAGCCCTTTGCTGTAACCTGCACACTCAGGTGTGGCCACTCTGTTTGGTACACTGAATGCGACACCCACTCCCTTCTGAGATAGGAGAGGAACAGATTCCAGAACGCCACGCCTGGTCCCTTTCGAGCCACAGACTACTGAATGTGGCCTGACCTCTGCCTGTGGTGCCTGCTACAGTGCAGCCCAAGAAATTCTGCTGGCCCAGCATTAGCACCATGGCTAAGGTTCAGCTGCCTGAAAGTGCAAGGGTCACCGTATCGGGGCCCAGAAGGAAGGGAGCGGGAATGGCCTCACCCCTTCGTGCCCCAGCTGCCTTCACCTGCAGCCTCCTGGCTCCATCCCAGGGCACGCGATCATCTTGGGCCAAATCTGATTAGAGCAAGCTTTTCTTCTCCAGAGCCCAAGATGGCAGTACAGAGCCTTCCGTGGGCCAAGTGCAATCAAGTAGATACATTTATCCATTGCCAAATGGGCAAATAATGACAATAGCTATTTTTGTTTTCTGGATTAATTTGATAAAAAGGTAAATGCTATCATGTCTGTCAAAACAATTAAGAAACAGACAATTTCCTTGACACTTTGAAGTACTCCATCAAGTATGACATTAGTGTGATCTAGTTACACTTACTGGGCCGCGAAATCCTGGAAGGCCGGTGTCTCCTTTCCACCCCTACATGGAAAGACAGTTGCGAATTATGAATGCATCACTCAGAATACTTACACGTTTGATGTAGTTAGAAAGCAAAATGCACAGCTGAATAGAAGCCCTCAGGTGAGTGCTATTTACGTATAAAGACAAAAAGATTAGGAGGATATCTTCTTTATTTTATTGAAGAGCCCACATCTGGGCCAGGAACCCTTTCTGTACCACATCTGTGGATCTGTGGGCTCTCCAGGCTTCTTGCACTCCACCACCTTCCTAGACGATTGCCTGGCCTATCTGTGTCACCAGACAAGAGGACCGGAAGTCCGGGTGCCGAGTTTCACTCAACGCTCTGTGCCCCCCCCCATACTCATCCCCCTTAGTTTCAAGCACACATTCCAGAATTTTATCAGATGTGATACTAATGAAATAATAAACTTTGAATTGATGCATGCCTACATATAGAAATTACAGGAGAGTGTGACATGCTTAGAAACAAGAGAGGTGGAACAGAGCTCACAAGTAATTGATCATGACTCTTCAGCGGTTCATGACACAGGCCAGACTCAGCCCTGCCTGCGCTTGACCTCGATGACCCAGAACCTCCTGCCACGCAGGCCGTTTCCAGCTCCTTCATTAGGGGGAGCCAGGGACCCTCACCAGAGGGTCCCAAGCAGCCGGCGTCAACTACATGGAAGGAGTTCAGTGTCTTTTTGTCTTTAAGTGACATTGCCACACCTTTCCCTTCTTCTTAAACATCCTAATGAGGTCTTTGATTCAATGCCTCATTCCCAGGAAAAAAGGCAGGGACCAACAGATTGAGAAAAGCTAAAGACAGGATGCTGGAAGTCTGGTACCTTAGTGCCGTCTTCACCCATTAATCCAGGGAAGCCCCTGCTGCCTTTGGGTCCCTAAAGGAAAGATCAAATAGAAGTGGGCTAGAAGACACAGATGAGCTGCTTCTGCATGGAGCAATTATATTGGCACATAATGTTTATACAAACTTATGGGCTATAATGTGACATTTAAATATATTACATTGATTATGTACATTACTTTTCATACTTTGCATAATGCATGAATCAGGGTAACTAAATAAATCATCTATCATTTCACCATGGTAAAACATGATAGGTAGAGTAAGATCACCAGAACTTACTCTACCTATCAAACTTTGGTTTTCTACCAGTTGACCTCCTCCTTATCTGTCCCTCCACTACCTCTGCGCCTCCACGCCTCAGCCCCCCTTCTCTCTTCCTTCCTCTCAGTCTCTCAGTGTTGAACAGCCAGCCCAAGTATCATACAAAATAGGCAGGTGCGGTATCACTGCATCACATTCCTGCTCCCTCGTCACCTTCTTTAGATTCCACATATGAGGGAGAGCAGTGAAATTTGTTTTTCTGCGCCTGGCTTAGCATAGGTTCATCCATGTCAAAGAATGTGCTCAGATGGCCTCTCTAAATTACAATTCTTAAATGTAGTTTTCAAAAGTTATAAGCTCTTCATTAGTTTGTATTTTTTTTTTTTTTTTGCTCAAAAATCCTTGTTCATCTAGTAGGACTGACATTTTACTTACATCAATGGGCCAAGCCAGGTCTTACCTCAGTGCCAGGGAAGCCGGGGGCACCATCTTTTCCAGGCTTTCCCTAAAACAAAAGTAAAGCCGTAACATGCAAGGTAATAAATATGGGTAACCTTAATAAACGCGGCAAATGATATGAATATGATAACAACTGCCTCCTCTTCCTCTCAGGTAAGAAAGATTCCACAAGGTTCCCATTCAGGTTCTGTGAGGAAAAGCCGCTGATCACAGAGGAGGCCTGAAGCATCTTCTGTGAAGGTGGAAGCTAATCAGGGTGGGAGCCCAGAGTTAAGAGGAAGGAAGAGACGATATGAATGCTTGAGCTTAAGCCAATAGAGCTGACGCTGTCCATCCAAGCTTGGAAGGAAAGTTAGGGAAGCACTGGGTAGGCAAGAGACTATGAAAACCCACAGTCAATTTATTATTTGATTTGAAATGTTAGCCTATTTTTCACCATATTTAGGCTCCCGACTGTATATTGTGGTATGTAAATAGACATGTTTTGTTGATGAACTATTATACTATAAGCTATTCCTGAAAGAGTTAAAATTCATGATGGCTGAATATTTTCTTAGGAAAAATAAAAATCTACTTTTCTAGGGCCAGTGAGATAGCTCAGCAACACAAGCACCTGCCCAACAAGTGCAATATGCTGAGTTCCATCCCAGGCACTGCAAAAAACAAAGCAAAACAAATCAAAACAAACAAAAAACCCCCCACCTTTCCCCCAATATATAATGTTTACAATTTTTACACACTATATGTAGTTAGAAGCCAGTTGTGGTGATATACACCTACAATCTCAACACTTAGGAGGCTGAGGCAGGAGGATTGCTGCGATTTGAGTCCAGTCTGGGCTACAAAGTGAATTCAAGCCAGCTTGAACTGCAGTGGTGTTCAAAACAAAAACAGAACCCAAAACAGCACAATGGATGCGCTTCAATTTGTTCATACGGGAGTGAGGTGGGGTAGTGGGCTTCTGGGGCTTCTGTTTCCTAACAGCCCACTTCCGGTCACATGATGCCCTGTTTCCTTTGGCAGCCTCTCTCTCCCTTTGCATGTTCCAGATGGGCTGTCAATCACAGTAGCCCACTCACTTCCTTGGCCAATCAGATTATCTTTTCTTCCTGGGCATAGCCATTGTCCAGAAATGAGACACTATAAACCAAGGTGTGCTAGTCAGATTAATTCTCTGGAGTGTTTTACATTGTCATAAGGAAAAAGACGCTGTCTGTCTTCTCGGATGCCTGAAGTTGTCTGTTGTTATGCCTCATTCCCTCTCTCCTCCCGTGGAAGAAGGTCATGTGCCAGAGGACGGAATGAGGCTGGTACCAAGCAGAAGCAGAGGGAGACCCTGCCCCTTGAGCTTCTCAGGTACTTGAGCAAATAGATCTCAATTCCTACGCTTGTAAAACATTACTTTCCACTTCAGCTAGTTGGAATTCGGCAGCTCAGTCTTGCAATCTGAAGTGGTGGGCCTAGGGATGAGCTCACCGGCAGAACGCTGCTGCATGCGGGAGGCCCTGCTTCTGTACTCAGCATAGGGGTGGGAGCTGGGGGGACAGGACGGGTTGCGGAGGCGGTGGGGAGAGGAGGCCCAGCTAAGCAGGGAGCACACAGCATTGAAGCCCCCAGGTTACCTGTGCGCCAATTTCTCCAGGAGCGCCCTTTTCAGATCCGTAGGACTCCCCGGGCAGTCCCTGTGTGAATCAGGGTCGTGTCACGTTTTACAGCTTGCTGACTTTTTTGCTTCTACTGATTTTTCTTAATTTGCTTCTTCTGGTTAGCCTGCCATATTTAAAACTAAGTCATCTAAAAGAGAGTGCTTACGTATGAATATTCTTTTCAAACAGATTTCAAAAAGGAAGCGATGAACCTGCCATACGTGTGAAAGGGCTCAAGGATTTAGTTAGCAATGGCTACTAGGTCACTGCAGAACACTCGTGTTCTCCCTGGTCACGTGTCCGCATGCTTCAGCAAGCATTAAGATCGGAAGGTAGATACTGCATCGCAGTAGGTACGAAGTTCTATTTTAGGTGTCAAGGAACGCTGTGACTTCAGGCCACCTACCGGGGGTCCAGGGGGTCCTGCTTCGCCCCTGATTCCCTTGTCGCCCTTCTCCCCCATGAGGTCCTGCAGTAAAAACAAGTCGAGGTCATTAGAAACAAACCAACCAAAGAAGATGCTGCTGCTTACCCTCAGGGAAGTCCCTGAACTGCCCGCTGCGCTGTGTTCACGCACTACCAGGGCACCCCAGGATAACTCAACCCAGCGGTACTTCCTGTTCCTCACATTGCAACTTTATACGCAAAACCTCGCTAAAGCCATACACAAACTTTTTCTTTCTTTTTTTTTTTTTAAATTTTTTTATTTTATTGATTTATTTTTTTCTTGTTTCAGAACCTTTGTTTGTTTATTCACTCATTTTTATGGCCGGCTCAGCCCGCCCCGAGGGCAGGGCTGGCGCAGCATGTGGTGCCGGGGATCGAACCGCGGTCCCTGAAGCCCGCCCAAGCTTCCCCAAGCAGGGCCTTTAGACCACTGAGCCATCCCACCAGGCCCCCACAAACTTTTTCTTAAAAGGAAAGTATGTTTGGATCATGCTGCACTGAACTAATTTAATTTTCTAGTCAGTTTTCCCTAAGCACAATGGGGTCCTTTCTAAATTATTTTACTTTCCTTTCTAATATACTAATAATATTTTCATTAGGGCCAATGATTTTTTGGTGAAAATGCTGTAGTAATCTTCTGATTCAATAATCAAGTTTGTTGGAACCACTGTTCTCATTTCTATTCTTCCTTTTGTGTATTTGGTGCAGGGTCTCACTGTGCAGCTCAGACTGTAGTGATCCTTCTGTTTTCAGCCTCCCCGTCCCTGGGATTACAGGCACGTGCCAAGCCCAGACTGGGTGGCCAGCACCATCTCACATGTGTGCTCTTTCACACATATGGTAGCCACGTGCTCTGTCACTGAGCTACATCCCCAGCCCTTTCAAAATAATTAATTAATTAATTAAGAAAGAGGGTCTTGCTAATGGTCTCTGGCTGCTTTAAACTTCCTATCCTCCCATCCCAGCCCTTCTGAGCTGCTAAGATTACTGGTACACCCCTAAGACTAGACCATCTTCGCATTTCATTGATCATATTTTTTCCTCTAATGTAAGTCTTCCGTGGAGGGTGCTGTCTTTCCCAAACTCAATTTTTTTTTTTTTTTTCCCCAAGTCAAACTTTCAGAACTAGACATCATAAACGGAGTGGTTTTTTTAGGCAATAAAATTTTATTGTTTATTGTTTCTTAGTAAAGTGTCCTTGTCTATTGTGCCGCTTTGGCCAGTTGCCTCTGGAAAGTTCAGTTATCGTGTTCAGGCTGTCTTTTTCCAATCATCAGTGCGAGTTACCCTTTTGCTCAAATCAAAGCTTTCCCCACTTTACTTTAACCCCCGTCAGTTTTGGTCATTTGCATCTCCTGGGGAACGTGGCGTGATGGCTGCAGAGCTACTTCCTGCTATAACCAGGGATTCTAAAATCGTGGCTGTGGCTGCCCAACTCCGTGTGTACTCTAATAGCCACTGAATTGTGTGCTCCATGAACACATTTTAGCATCTGTAGATTATATATCAATAAAGTTGCTAATGATCAGTTATAATAAAGACTCATGAATTGTTATTTTAAAAGCTGTATTTTATGTGAACTATATGAAGCTAGTATTTCAAGCACTTGAGTTAGCTTAGTAGATTTTTTGTTTGTTTGTTTTGGTGCCAGGGATTGAACTTGGGACCTTGTGCTTACCAGGCAGGTGCTTATGCTGCTGAGCTATATCTCTGGCCTGACTTAGCTCAGAAAGGAAAGCTAGTTTGCCTTCATCCCTTAGCTCATCTACAAGAAGACTGTTAGCCACCTCTCCCTCCCTTGCCCATCCCCTCCTGGACATAGCAGGGTTACGCTTGGGTAGGGTTGGTGTGTGACCCTGCAGATTCACTTTTTGTAAGCATCCAATTATTACCTATCTCGGCCACACCACTGTGCAAAAATCAAATGTTAATGTCAACAAAAGGTGTGGTGCGCTTGGTGAGTAAAGGCCCCCAACGTCCTTGGGGTTACAGTGGCAAGGCAACAATGTCCCCTTTGATGGCCACACCCTTCTACCACCATCTGTAGGGTACTGTCATTCAATTGGATTGCCTTTCTACATTCGGCATAATGAAAGGGGATAGGGACGGAGGGGGTGACAAAATCAGGCTCTGGTTCTGACTCTTCCAAGATTCTTGAAGTGACTTTCCCCAGTTCTTCTCCAGTATTCCCAGGTTGATGGGCAAAGGGTGGGAGAGGAATAAAGCCTAGAGGTACAGGAAGGCTGAGCGGTGGGCTGGGCGTGGCTTAGGTGGCAGATGGTGAAGGAGGTAGGAGGTGACCTAGACTTCCTCCTGGAAATCAGAGGACACAGTGGAGTGGCACAACTGCAGCATTACCGTTTTGTTATCTGGGCCAGTCAGCGTCACAATAACTGTTCCTGGTGGTCCAGGGGGTCCTGCAAGTCCTTTCACACCCTAAAGAGAAGTAAACCCAGGAAGGAAAGGCTAAGCATCAGTCAGTACTAAAACTTCAGTGTGTTTACCTACCAACTTGCCTCTTTCAGTTCTGCAAGGAGACCAAGTAAATGAAAACACATCCTTTTCACCTTACCTGGTAAAGAAACTGTGTAAGCTGATACACTACAGAGCTTGAAAGAATCTTACCCACTGGGAAACCACAGCACAGAAATTACCTGCTCTCCTTTTTGTCCGACCACGCTGTCGCCCATGTGACCCTGTCCAAAAACACAAAATGATATTTTTAAAAATAGGAATAAGTCTGAGCCCACTAGGGGTTCAGTACTGGTGACTGAACGTTTACATTTGTCTTTTTTAATTCATTTTTTTCTTTTACTACCAGTTGTTCCTTTTCATTTAATTTTACTGATCCGTGATAGATATACAGATCCATCAATCATATTCATCACAGTGCATTTGTACCTGCACGTCATATGTCTTGTATTTGTCTAAATTTTAAAAGTACAAAAGTTATTGTAGCTGTTTCTAGAGTATGGCACAAAGTTGTTTCTTTTTTTTTTGTCTTTTTGAGACAGGGTCTCGCTATGCAGTTGAGGCTGGCCTTGAGCTCACTTTTGTAGCCCAGGCTGGTCTCGAACTCGCACCAATCCTCCTGCCTCAGCCTCCCGAGTGCTGGGATTACAGGCGTGAGCCACCACGCCCGGCCAAGTTGTTTCTTTTAGGGGCTGTGGAGATAGCTCAGTAGAATAAGCGCTTGCCTGGCAAGTGCAAGGGCCTGAATTCAATCCCTGGTTCTGGGAAAAAAAAAAAAAAAAAAAAAAGAGAAAACAAAGTTATTTCTTTTAAATGTGGAGATCTTGAAGTACAAAAAGTGTGACAGATTTTTTTTTTTTCATATGGCAACCAGATGATGTGGGCCAGCAAGGGGTGAGGAAAGGGGCCCCCAGTCCTAATCCCACGGGTTGGCCACTTCCTGATGATTGCTCAACTTCCTGAACTTGCTCCTTGAATTCTTGACGTCCTAGTTTTCCCATCCTAAAAATAAGAGGGGCGGGGAGCTCAAGTTCCGGGTTCTTACATTCTAAACTTAAGAAAGAAGCTAAGAATGGAATTCAAGCTATCTGAGTGAACTAATACTTCAGTGGCATGTGATAAGTGTAGCACGAACAGCTGCCCTTTGCCGGGGCCGGCTGCTATGGGTGGAATACTCCCCCAACGGCTCATGTTGAAACTTGATTCCTAAAAAAAAAAAAAAAAAGAAAAAGAAACTTGATTCCCTACTATGAGGTGTTAATAGGCGCAAAGGGACGATTCACTGGTAACGCACTAGTGCGTGCGTTATCACAGGGGTTGCTTGTTATAAATGAGCCAGGCCTCGTGTGGCTATGGGACTCCATGTGTGGTTCCCACCTTCAAGAAGACCCTATTTCAGTGTAACTCCTCAATCAGGGCCTTCCTAGCCCCCAGATCTATGAGAAATAGCGTCCTTTCTTTTCTTTTTTCTTTCTTTCTTTTTTTTTTAAATGGTACCAGGAATTGAACTCAGGACCCTGTGCTTGCCAGGCAAGCGCTTAAGAAACAGATTTCATTTTAAGACAAATTGACCAGTCTGTGGCCTTATGCTGCAGACGAACACAGCAGCCTCTCATCAGTGCAGAATCTTTTTGTTTTTGTGCTCCGGAGGTCTATAGCTCTGCTCGCCAATAGCTTGGCAGAAATCAAGGCAACAATAAGCTTTGAACCTCAGTGCTGCTGTTGATTGCGTCTAAGCCTAGCTGTCTCATAGGCAGTGATGAGTAATCTTCCAGAGACCTAGTTCCCAAACCACAACCCCAAACTCACTTATTTATGGCAGTGCACACCTTGGTGCATTCCCTGCTGCTCTAGGACTGGCGTGGAGCTGAGGAGACTCGCTGGCGTGCTGACAGAAGGTTCTGTGTGCCCACTGTGGGATGCATGCCGTGGGCTTGGCAGCACTCAGCAGGGGGGTTTGCACGTGTGCATGTGCACATGAATGTCCGTGCATGTCTGTGTGTGTGTGTGTGTGCGCGCGTGCAGGTGTGCGCATGAAAGCACTTTGGGAAGTACTTAGTAATAATTTCCTTGAGGGCTTGGCTTCCCTCAACAGTTTGCTTACAATTTAGCCTTTAATTAGAAACAAGATTGATAGCATAAAGTGTTGGGTGGCCAGCAGGATTGTAATAAAAAAATGCACCCTCTCCCCAGTATACTTTGGTTTCATAGTTGCCCAGGTGACAGTTTCTGTTCCAGTTCTGGTTGCTCCTGTCTCTTAGAAAGGGCCTATCACTGTGGTGCACAGCTGGCCATTGGGATGCACACTGTATAACCCAATCCCCAATGGACAAGCCATTCTACTAGCATTCTTCCCCCTTGCTTCTTCCGTGTAAGCCTGGACCACCAGAGAGCAGGGCCTGCTATTCTGGGAATGATCCTGATCGGGGCCCATTGCTGTAAAGTTAACCTCTCAATCCTTAGTGTTGTTTCGGTGCCTTACTTCCCATTGCAGGGTTATCAGAAATGGCAAGATTATGGGTTAGGAATCCTCGCCCTTTCCCCTGCTATCAATTTCCCTTCTACTTGAATTAGAACTCAAATAGGGATGGAATTGCTGCCACCCTTCTCTGCCAAGAGTCCATGCGTGTCTAGAGTCCAGGTGGGTGCAGAGATCTATGTGGGTGCAGAGATCTATGTGGAGAGACAGGCTTGGCTTTGGGCTCCATGACGGCATTCAAACTGGCAAGTGACTTGGGACTCACCTTAGGTCCCGTAGGTCCCCTCGTTCCTGGAAAACCCTAGAAAAATCCACCCATGAAAATTACAGCAGGAAACATACCCAGTCAGAAAACTTTAAAAATACTTTGCTGTAATTAATTTGCTTAGGCATGGTGACTTTATACTTACAAGGAGTCCTGGAGGTCCAGGTGGGCCAGTGGGCCCAGGCAAACCTGGTGGGCCTGGCAGACCCTGAAGTTAAGGGAACAATAAGAATATGTTTAAATATACTCCGCACCTATGGACAAATGTGCGTTCATAGAATGACTTAAAATACTTTCACAAAACCAGAAGAGCATAAAGCATCCCTTCTAAGAGGCTGCATTTAATTAGAAACATATGCTATAACAGCTGCCAAGAGCATTCTGATGCTCCTGATTTCAGAAACAAGACCAGGGCAGTAACTCTACTTAGAAGGTTTCAAAAGTTTGCTTTCCCTGCCTCCCCTTCACCCTGGTTTTGGCCGAGTGCGTTCTTCTCTCAGCGCTTCCATGCTCCTCTTCCGGGCATCTCTGTGCTCCATCCTCCCTTCCCATGAGACCTTGCACTACCTCAAGTCAGAGCTCAGCTTCTGCTCCAAACTCTTGCTGTCCCCTCTCCCCTACATGAGTTCTCTCCTTTGTATTCATGACTGATGGACACACTACAGAATTAATTTATAGTCTTTTTTTTTCTGTTTTCCTAGTAAAATATAACTTCCAGAAGCTTTTGAAATATTTTTGTTTTTGCTGATTTATATCCTGTTGCATCTCTAAAGTCTAGAAAAAGTCCTCTCTACATAGTTGACATCTAATAAATATTTATGTCTCCTTGTGGCCACCGTAGATCTCAGGCAGATCAGGCAAGCGGATGACTTAAGGGGAGAAAGTTGTGTTTCAGTGAAGTTCTTTTACTTATTATCATGTCAATTTTGAAATATGACCATTATTAACATGACAGCTATAACTGGTATTCAGTGCCTGATACAAATTCACCCTTGATTTCAGCAAACACAGATTAGAGGGAACATAACTTCCCTGAAGTTACATTCAGGGAATCCTGGGAGAAATAAGTTTTAAGGAGAGATGGGAAACTATACAAAATCATTTTTGCATGTCGGCATCTGACAGTTTCTTATAATAAAGTGCATGCCTGAGAATAAAATGAGGCCAACGTGTGAGCAGGAGCAAGTGCGAATATCTGAAATGTGAAGAGTGAGAAGAGGGGGCTAGGAGATAGCTCCGTGGCACAAGTGCCTGCTTGAACCCCGGTCCCACACACACACACATACACACACACACACACACACACACACACAGCTAGAAGGACATATGTGGGGAAGAGATGGAGAACAGAGAGTGAGATAGGGTGGAGAAAGAGAGAGAA